>CAXIPT010000005.1:5539707-5597649 GCA_964030475.1 Tethya wilhelma | reverse complement strand
TCTGTGTGTGTGTGTGTGTGTGTGTGTGTGTGTGAGAGAGAGAGAGAGAGAGAGAGAGAGAGAGAGAGAGAGAGAGAGAGAGTGTACCAGTTAGTCTCAGTTGCATCGTCACGGATGTCCTTTAGAGCCTCATAAACATCATCCTCAATATTCATACCTGGAAGAAAAATAACAACAATTTCGCATCACAAAAGTAGTACTATGAATTATATCTTCACTTCTCCATGCCATCACACCCTCACACCCTCCCACCCTCCCACTCTCACATCTCCACACCCTCCCACTCTCACCTTCACTCCCCTTAGACATTCCAGTGAAGGAAGAGCCTTGTCTTCCAATGTTGGTCATCTTGGATGCCTTGGTGGGCGTGGCACCAGTGCTATCGGCTTTAGTTGTAGTGCCAGAGGTGAATCCACGTTCCAGAGAGAGAGAGAGAGAGAGAGAGAGAGAGAGAGAGTCAGTATGACAAAAAGGGGGCAATCCTACACAAACTTACAGGCCTGTCCCTAACTTGGTCAGCCTCTAGGACTTTGCTCTTTGTGCCACTGAAAGTTAGAAGAGAATATTAACAATAATTGCAACTACACAGTCATCATCATTAATATTATCAAGAGGATTATTATATATACTCCTGATATTATTACTCTACCTCTGATCCTGCAATTTTGACATGATACATTCCCTAGTGAGTTCATCTGGAGTGTCCACATTGTGTCTCATGTGATAGGGCTGTAAGGAAATACACACAATATTGTACTTGTACATAAAAAACCAGCCAATCATTGTACATAGACATTGACTATTGGTGTATAAACCTTCTTCTCGTGTTTCTTGTTAAGTTTGACCAACCTTTATACCAATATGTAGTTTTTTCCCACAACAATTACGAGAGAACCCCTCTTATAATGTACACTAATTAGAACTCTAAAACTTGAGCCAAACAGGGCGAGATGACCAGCACAATCACATCCATGTTAAAGCATTAGTTCTCCATTAGTGCAACAAATACCTGTGGTACTGACTTTACCAACAGCTGCTTCAGCTACTACCATATAAGGAGGTATGAACCATTATTGAAAACCTATGGGCCATAATATTATACTAAAAGTAATCAAACTCTCTCTCCACCTCACCCCACATTCTAGTAGTCCCCTCACCCCATATACACACCACTAAAACAACAGAGCAACCCCCCTCAACCAAAATATGCTGTGAGTACTCCAAGCTTGCACATAGAATGACACCACCCCGGATCTCCTCCTCCCTCTCTCTCTCTCTCTCTCTCTCTCTCTCTCTCTCTCTCTCTCACACACACACACACAGAGTTGTATGCGTATGAGGAAAGAACACTTCTACTGAGGCAATACCTATAGCTATAATACCTATAGAGAGTACGAGAGGAAACTCATGCTGAGGTAACACTTTATTTGCATTCCAAAGCTCATTCCTCACCCTTGAGCTCAAGACACTGGGGACATTTCCATGTATGTACATAACTTGGCCAGTCTCACTCAAGAATGCAATGGTAATACTTGAATGGCACACACACACAAATACACACACATCGAAACACACTTTTGAGGGCTTCACAATGCATTCAACAATGCCCACATGTACATATGTGGTCTATTATGATTGTATTAGTATCAATTATGACACTGTACACATGTATACAAGTATGAATAAATGACCCCATGCATGCATCGTGAAGGCTGCAGATACAGCGACCATCAATGGGAGAAACTGAGCTGAACCCATTTTGGTTATTTCAACAATAAATCAAGAAAACAAGCAGGTCATGTAGAAGCTGAATAAATTATAGCCTGTGATTGTACAAGTTTGTAAATAGTTTGGGTGAAAATTATTTCAGCCAATTCCATGGCTTTTGTTTGCTGCATGAATTAAGCTCAATTAATTGCCCAATATCAAGAGAATCATGTTGTTAAAGAGAAGTAGTGGTGTGTTTTCCAATTAAAGAGCAGGCCAGTATACATAATAATAATTTTTAGTCTTTGGTTGGCAACCCCAAATGCTCTGCTCATGAATAATATTGTCTCCCTTTCAGTAGGTGTGTGAGAGTGTGTGTGCCAAATTAAATTACAAGACAACACGTCTGGAGAGTTGTTAAAAGCTAAGAATATAAATCTCTGACCCTCCAATGGTTAGTGAGAGTGAGAGAGAACAAGCCTTGAAATTAAACTATACAACTCACATCAAAGAATGCTTCAATGGCCCCTTGCACAACACCAAACTTTCCCCTCTTTGCAAAGGAGACTTCTTTGCCATCCCAGTGGACGTAGACGAACTTGATGGTGGTGGACATGTCAAATGTTTCCTCCAGGCGAACTGTGTATGTGTGTGTGTGTGTGTGTGAGAGAGAGAGAGAGAGAGAGAGAGAGAGTAAATGCTAAAGCCACACAGTTTCATGTTTTTGAGTCTGTCTATGCAAACAAAACCACAGGTATTAAAATAAACGTGGGAACCAAGCCCAGAGATTCACACACACACTGACTGAATGAGCACGAAAAGAACTAACTTGAACGAGAGAAATATATCATGCATGTGTGTGTGTGTGTGTGTGTGTGTGTGATGACTTACGCAGCCCGTAGAGGTTCTGAGTGTCGTCCATGTGTGAAGCAAACTCCTCTGGTCCTCCACTGCCACTGTCCATGAAGGCAATCTCATTGGGGTTGTTGTCCCAGTGACCACACAGAATCCTGACGGGGGGAGAGAGAGAGAGAGAGAGAAAGAGAGAGAGAGAGAGAGAGAGAGAGAGAGAGAGTGAGAGAGAGAGAGAGAGAGAGAGAGAAGGGAATGAAAATAATATCATATATACGCAGATGACCAGGTAGCTTAGTTAGCAGGCACATTATGAATATGAAAATCATTAGAAAAAAATTGAGATCTAGCCGGGATTCGAACCCAGGTCTTTCTTGTCTTACTCAAAACATGATTGTAAACTGCATTATCTTACACAGCATATAGGAGCACATAGGTAGTACAATCCTATTCAAACAAAAAACATTGCTAAGGAAACATTTTTTTACGCACACACAGACACTGCATACTGGATGTAGAGGTACATCAGTCTAACACATGTTGCCTGGTTATACAATGTAAGTGTACACACACACACACTGAGAGAGAGAGAGAGAGAGAGAGAGAGAGAGAGAGAGAGAGAGAGAGAGAGAGAGATGTGCGTGTTGCAACAGGGTACAAGGCAGCTTAGCACAGCAAGTAGGAAGATATGAAACACCAATTATCAAAGTTTATAAACAAAGAGCCTGCAAAAGCTGTTGTTAAAAAACCCAACAAAACTACCATACTCTTCACAAAACTATCGTCACATAAATTATATGTACACACAAGCAAATACAATATATTTGTACCTATCATCTACCCATCCATATACTCTACTAGTCTTGTGACAATTGTTTCCTATATAATTGGCTACAGACAGATCAAATTTCCTAGTCACCTTCACTCCAACTTACCAGTTGGTGTCAGAAGCATCTGACCTCACACTAGCCATTGCCTCTTGGAAGGATCTTTCATCGTGGATTTCTACAGCAGTAGACATGTTGGCCTCTTTCTATCACTGGTGCTGTAGTTGAAGAGAAGAGTATGTAGATATGGGAGAGAGACCAACTTGGTGGCCCTGAAACCACNAGAGAGAGAGAGATGCGTGTTGCCACAGGGTACAAGGCAGCTTAGCACAGAAAGTAGGAAGATATGAAACACCAATTATCAAAGTTTATAAACAAAGAGCCTGCAAAACCTGTTGTTAAAAAAAACCAACAAAACTACCATACTCTTCACAAAACTATTGTCACATAAATTATATGTACACACAAGCAAATACAATATATTTGTACCTATCATCTACCCATCCATATACTCTACTAGTCTTGTGACAATTGTTTCCTATATAATTGGCTACAGACAGATCAAATTTCTTAGTCACCTTCACTCCAACTTACCAGTTGGTGTCAGAAGCATCTGACCTCACACTAGCCATTGCCTCTTGGAAGGATGCTTCATCGTGGATTTCTACAGCAGTAGACATATTGGCCTCTTTCTATCACTGGTGCTGTAGTTGAAGAGAAGAGTATGTAGATATGGGAGAGAGACCAACTTGGTGGCCCTGAAACCACAACTTGATAGTGCATGCAGGATCTGAGGTAGCTAGTACTAATATCTGAGACTTGTGAGCTTGTACTTTTACTAAAAAGCCATAAAAAATAAAAATGATTTGTTTAGCCTATCAGCTATTCAACTTACGCTTCTAAAACGAGACTCAAGGCAGATCTTCTCTGGATCTTCAAGTTTGAACCACTTTGCACTCCAGCTCTATCAGGGACCACCCACTGTGGTAGTTATCACTGCGCTAAATCTCGTCGGCATTCCTTGGGCGCACGTGACTCTTAAAAAATGGCGGGAAAATCGCTAATGCCGGCATGCCGAAATTGATAAACTTGCAGTACACAGTCAACATACACTCTGATCATAATGGCGCTGGAAACTAATGCGAGGCGAGAGCAGAGCAAAGATAAAGTGATAACTGAGCTCCTCTATGCTCTGTGTTCCCTACATGCTGGCAAAGACAAAGGTACGTCTGCATGTCAAGGCGTTTTTTTTTTGTTTTTTGTTTTTTTTTGTCATGCTCTTGTTCTAAATAAAGCCCACCATTGAGTACAAGAGTAGATATGTCTTTTTTTTTCTTTTCAACACACACCTTGAAGGCAAAACCGCCAGTCTATATGCCGTATCATTGAACATCCTAGGAAGGTACTATATGCTATGAAACCCTTTCACAGTAACAGTTCTAGCATACCACTGAGAATACTTCTGTCCTTTGATCAAAATTTCACTATTTGTGAGTTTGTCTTATCCACTGCCTCCTGTTCTACAGTCTCATCACCCCTTCAATGCTGACAGATGAATTCCGACTATTGGAAAGAATTCAAAAGAAACGTACGTATGTTCTATCAGCACACCTACATAGCTCCACACACACACACACACACTGCATAGATAGATTTCAAGCAAAGTCCTAGAAATGAGACTATAGTTGTTTTATTCTTGCATTCATTTTACCTTTTCAAATTGTGAATGTTAGTTTAAATTTTGACAATCCTTTAATTAAGTCCTATTTCAACCTATATCCCTCTCATTTCTTCCTCACTCATGACTCAGTTGCCCGTCAGCAGAGAGAGAGAGATGCAGTGACCTTCATGGAGCTCTACCAGCGCCTCTCCTCGACCTGTGGAGGCGTGGTCACCCGTAGGACAGCCCTCCTCTCGTTCCTCTTGAGCCTCGCCTCACAAGATCAGAGCCACCAGTACAAGAGAACCTTCCAGGTATGACAGGATGTGTGGGGTGTTGGTTTATGTTCATTTTGAAGGTAAATTTTCATATAATAAATACATATTAATAAATAAATAAATTATGATGCATGCTTGAGTATATATCAATATGTAAATTATTGTATTGTTCATATCTATTGTACATACATATACATTTATTGTATTGTAGTATTTACGGTACGATTTGCAATGTCTTTTTCTGTAGTTAGTTTTACTTATAATATTATGATGTGTCTATTTTTATTTACTTCTTCAGGGTTCACTGTTATTGGATGATCGTGGTCTCAGTTCCGGGATTGAGCTCTCCTCCTCCCATCACCCTCCACCCTCCACCACTCACACCCGTCACCTCGTCACACCTGCACCAGCTCACTCCTCCACACTGTCGTCGGTGGGCTCCAGCGGCTTTGGCAGCATGAGCAGTAGGGAGCTGTCATCAACCATGGTGCCTTCTTCACAACCAAGGTGCTACTACCTTAGATAGATTTAGCCTCGTTCCCAGACTAAGATAGATTTACTAACACTGTACAAGTCATGTTGGGTTGGTGGTAGCTTTCACGCTACTGTATATCTTCTAAAGATTCGGCACCCTTTATAGTCTAATTTTTGGCAAAAGTCAAACATAAAGTGTTTATTTTGTGCTGAATTTTTAGAAGATATACTATATCTACGGTATATATTCATTGAAATCCACACACACACACACACACACATACACACACACACACACACACACACACACACACACACACACACACACACACACACACACTCATACACTAGTGTACCCATGGCACACCCCCAGTATGCCTCCACCCCGGCCACTGTTGCCATGCCAACCATCGCCATGGGCACCAACCACCACCACCCCCTCCTCCACCACCCTCCGGGTAAACCCCTGCCTGCTTGGTCGGAAATTAAATCATCAGAGTCTTTATCGAGAGAGAACCTTACAGACAAGAGGAAGAGATCGCCAGCTCCATCAATGGCAGCTGGTGGTGGCAAGGGAGGGAGGAGCAGTGAGCAAGACTGTAAGTTGAGTGTGAACGTTCTCCTTGATATAAAGGATTCAATTCCATCAATCGGTGTCTTTTTCTCATTCCCAAGTTCCTCCTTTGTGAATATTTACCATTAGGAAGGTAATATTCGCGAAGGAGGAGCCTGGGAATGAGGCTATGAGGTTATTTTTCCGGAGGATTGAAAGCTTCTAGTCCCTGTTTGGATGGTGTCTTTGATTGGTTGATTTTCGTCTTGTTTACCATACAGTATTGCTCCAATTGTTGTCGTGGTACAAAAGGGTGATGAAAATCTGTCTTTGTTGAATCACAATCTCCCAATAAATGCCCATAATATACAGTTCATGTATTCCTAGGTTGTGCTACTATAGCAGTGCATTCTTTATTCACTGTAGCTGAACTGATGGAGGCTGCTCTCTTGAGGGACCTCATCTTTGTCTTTCAGAACATTGATGGCCAGTACATCACCTTCAGCAAGACTGAAGATGCCTTCAGGATCACTGACAAGGTACTCCAAGTTTGACAAAAGATAAATGAATGGCATATTAAGTTTTGCAAAGACTAAATTCACTTGTATTATTCTGACTAAAGTGTGGCTTGATGGAACTGCATTGCATAATGATACAGTGTGTCCGAAAGACCTAGGCCCTAAATCCCAGCTAAATGTCGATGATTTTTTCCAATAGATTTTTATCATTTTTGTTTGAAATTGAAGTACGTGTGTTTCTTTCTTCTTCATGTACAGGTCAAAGTGTCTCCTTCAGTCCGTGAGTTGTGTCACAAGTTGTCAGAGTTGGGTTGGTTGCATCGGAAGGTCAGGAAGTTTATCGACTCAAAAACGAGAGATAAATCTCAGGGACTGGTTTGTCAGGTATGAAATTGGTGCATGGTTGTTCCATTTTAAATTTCTATAGCATTTCACTAGCTGTACACTTTCAAAACCATCTGATAAACATTATATGTATGCAATGAGTCTCTGTAGTTTGGTGGGGAAAAAAAGGTTGAATTTTTTTTTTCTGTTGTGCTGGTATCTGCTCCTCTTTTTTTTACTCTCTCATATTTTTGTGATCATTTTCAGAGCTTTTGTTCAGCGTTGGGCTCAGAGCTGACTGAGTACTATCGACTGATAGCTGTCCTTGAAGCTCAACAGGCCCACTCAGAGCCATCATCAATGTTAGCCTCGTCAGCCCAGGGGGTCCTCACGTTGAGACGATTGGCCGTGTGGACCCATGATCCCAGAGAGAGACTCACGATGCTTGGTGTCCTTGTGGATGGCTGCAAGTGTAAGGGAGTGAGATGTTGGGGGGAGGGGGGGAGGAAGGAGGATTGTTTGGCATGTTTGTTACATAGGGAGTATGGGTTTGTATGTATGTTTTGTTGTAATGTTTGTTTGCATCTCTCTCTCTCTCTCTCATTCTCTCTCTCTCTCTCTCTCTCTCTCTCTCTCTCTCTCTCTCTCTCTCTCTCTCTCTCTCTCAGCTCTAAAAGGTGGTGCTCTTGTCTCCTCCCTGTATGCCTACAGCCAGCACGGTGACCCAGCTGTGAGATTGCTCCTCAGCCATCTCCTCTATCAGGTAGGATACATTTAGATCTGCTACTTGACTTTCTGCTTAGCCTAGCTCACTCTCAAACTGTGAAGAAAAAAAATGAATCTGTTTGCAAGGCGATACTTCGCATCAAAGCAGGAAAAGCTTGAAGTTTTGAGTTGTATGGCTGTTTTATTTTCTATATGTATGTATTTTCTTTTGGTCCATTTGCGTATGTATATGTACATGCCTATATCAACAGGTGTACCAGCCTCTCAACAAGATGCTAAATTGTTGGATCTTCGATGGGGAACTGGTGGACAAGTCACTCGAGTTCTTCATTGCGTGTGACGTCTCCTCAAAGAGGCTGTGGAGGTCAAAGTACACTATTCGTCAGTCCATGCTACCGAGCTTCATTTCAAATGAATTGGCACAAAAAGTATAAAATTTAGTATGCTTTTTCTAATACTTATAATATCGTATAGCACAAAATATTGGCGGGAATAAAATTTGGCAGATTGTCAAAAATTACATGATTGGTGGATTTTATTTTGGCAGTAGCGCACACAGCAATACATGTATTCCGTATGTGTTGCTCAAAAATGACTGTTTTTGTGGATTTAATATTCATAATCCTTACCAAAACCGCCCATCTGCCAATATTAAAAATCCGCCAAATTTTTGTGTTATACGGTATACATATTCCTGTGTACGTATATAGGTTTTACCCTTGGAACTAGTGTATGTTATGAGCCTTTCTCTCTCTAGATTCTTATCATTGGTAAGTCGATCAACTTCCTTCGTCAGAGCTGTCAAGACCACACCCAGCTGGGGGGCTCTAACCTCCGCACCTGGTACCTTAACGAAGATGGTTAGTGTGTGTGTTTGTGTGTGTTCTTAGCACACGTCTTTTCTTTCACCAAAGATCAGTTATTATTTTAGTCAAGTTAATCTCTTTAATTTTCCCCTTTCTTTTTCTTATTTCTCCATAGGTCAGTGTACGTTTGAGTCCATGACAGGCTCGGCCCTTCAATCAGTGGTTAGCACCGCCTACCACGAGACAAGCAAGTACCTCCTCCACGTCCTCAACACCAAGTACAACTTCATGGGTCACCTCAAGGTAGTGTATCACCAGCCCCCCCGTTGCATTTTGTGTCCATAGGCTCACCATCAACGATGACTTTTGTTGTTGTTTTTGTTTGTTTTTTTGCTCAGGCTCTGAGGAGATATCTTCTGCTAGGTCAGGGAGACTTTGTGAGACACCTGATGGACCTACTGGCGTAAGTCATGGTGCTAATCGATCTACCTTATGTAGATTGGGATATTTTTGCCAAGAAAATATATTTTCCCACTACTAACACACTCAAGAGATGAAAATTTAAATGTATGACAAACTTTGTCGAATTATTTAAAATGGAAGAAAAATTTTTAGTAGTGAAACTTTCCCAATTTACAGTGTACTTTTAAATCATCTACATGTATACCAGCTAGTTGAAGTGTCCACATACACTCTCTCTCTCACACACACACACACACACCTACAGGCCAGAGCTCTCCAAACCTGCCACAGTCCTCTACCTACACAACCTGTCAGGGACCCTGGAGACTGCAGTGAGAGCCACCAATGCCCAGTACGATGAGATGGACATCTTAAATCGCCTCGACGTGAGGAAGTTGGACCTAAGTCCGGGGGATCAGGGCTGGGACGTGTTCAGCCTTCACTATCACGTGGACGGACCTATCAGCACTGTGAGTGGATCGGTTGGTTGGATTGGTGGTGGTGGAATGGTGTCCTCTAGTTCTCTTCATTTTGAGATACCGTATAGCAGGTTAATTTGGCGGATTTTTTTTTCAAATCGCCAAATTAAAGATCGACAAACAGTTTTTACATGTGCGCAAATACAAAAACAATGTAGCATAAATCGTCAAATTTAAAATCACCAAAATCATGCTAAAATGGGAATTCGCCAAATTTTAAGCCCACCAAATTTACCTGCTGAGCCTTCTCTTTGTGAGTTGATCTTTTGAGATTCTGATTTTATATTGAGTTTACACATTCTTGCTGCACTCAATTCATTGTGCTACACACATTGTGTTAAGCTTCTCTAGGTGTTCTCTCCAGGCACACTAAATTCTGAGACATTTTCTCTTCTTTCGCATCCTTTCATGATCGATATTCAATAGCACATTCTTGCTGCACACATTCATCTTCTCCAGGTGTTCTCTCCCGAGGCCATGCTCAAGTACCTGCGTGTGTTCAACCTGCTCTGGAGGGCCAAGAGAATGGAGTACTGTCTGGCCAACATGTGGAGGGACCAGATGGCACACCACAGGAGACTGCAGACCATCTCTGGTGAGGGGGGGCAGGGGGACGTGGTCTGGAGTTTGGTATGATTTGCTTGGGGGTAGCCTAGTACACTGAACATTCGACACTTGACATTAGAGATTGAAACATTAAAGATTAAAAATAAGTACACGCACACACACACACACACACACACACACACACACACACACACACACACACACACACACACACACACACAGAGCTGAAGCCCGTTCTCCATCAGAGTCATCTTCTGGTATCAACTATGGTCCACTTCATCACTCAGCTCCAGTACTACATCACATTTGAAGTACGTCCATCATATTTACCGTGCTCTCCTTTCTTACTACTAGTCTCTCTCTCTCTCTCTCTCTCTCTCTCTCTCTCTCTCTCTCTCTCTCTCTCTCTCNTCTCTCTCTCTCTCTCTCTACAGGTGATGGAATGCTGTTGGGCTAGGCTGTTGAAGAAGGTTGAGGTAGCTAAAGATTTAGATCAAGTCATCGATGCCCACGATCTCTTCCTGGAGCAGATCACAACACAGTGCCTCTTGGACACAGAGTCACAGGTGAGATGGGTGGGTGGAGCTAGGAGTGTCGAAAAACCACAAAATATATCCGTAAAAATCTCTGTTACAGAATCACAGTAAACAAGTTGTGTTGTGTGATATGCAAAGGCTTACTATTTGACTGAATTTGACTAGACATAGAAAAAAAAATTTGAATCTTAAGAGTTCAATTTTCATGCTGGTGATTCATTGTACATTCTTTCACACAGCCCATCTTGACGAGACTACGTGCCATCTTTGATCTGATCATCATGTTCCAACAAAAGCAGTCGAAGATGTTTTCAGAGTGTCTTGACGAGGTGAAGAAGAGAGAGGACTCACAGCTGGCGAAGGACAAGAAAACAAAAGAGGTAACCAGTTTGTTTGTTTGTTTGTTTGTTTATTTTTACATATTGTAAATTATTGTTACTAATTTTTAACGACTAGGATTATTAACGTATCTTGTATGTAAATAATTATGACAGCTAACATCATTACCCAATTGTCGGCAAGTTGCTAATAGCTCTAAGCCTCATGCCCAGGCTACTCCTGGAAGGAGCCTGGGCATGAGGCTAGCTAATGACTCTCATTTTATCCTTCCCTCTTTCTCTCTCTCTCTCTCTCTCTCTCCAGGGTCAGTGGGGTACCACTGCCTCAGAGACCACCTTTGAAGAGGAGAGGAGAAAAATGTTTGTAGACAAGAACGTGTCGGGATACAAGTCCGAGTTTTTGGTTCTCTGTGACTCTTTTAAGGTGAGTGACACGTGGGACTATTTCATTATTGGCCAGGTGTGTGTTTTAGTTAGTGCAGTAAAGGCATGTACACAGTTGCTATGGTTAAATAAAATCGTCCAACAAAACCTGCGATTTTATGTTTTGCTGGAGAATCAAAATTAATATGAAACCATGTTTTTTTATTTTTTATTTTTTTGCATTTTCTCCTCACACTCCAGGACCTGATCTTAGAGTTCATGGGTCAGTTGAACAGTCACACGGAGCAAAGCCTCCGGTTTCTCTGCTTCAGACTCGACTTCAATGAGTATTACACCACCATAAGCTCCGCCTCATCAGCCACACCCCTCAGTACGTGACAATACTAGTGATTTGTATACATACAATGTAACAGTTAGTGTACAAAGATTTTTAGAATGTAAACCATTTCCCATTGTGATTTAAAGAGGTAGTTTCTCTATAATTTATGTTTGTTTTGCTAGCATTTTTGAGCAAAACACAAAAATACAATTCACGTCTGTAATAAAATTATGCTTTAAAAATATCTACAAAGAGCATTTGCTATGCACCCTTTGTACGTGTGAATGAATGGACATCAAACAGTATATAGTCTACTAGTTGAATATGACAGCTCTCCACTGTGGATTGGTCGTGCTCTTCAACTGATGCTCCGTCTGTTCATTCTCTCGGACTCTCAACTCCAGCGGGCCTCTCATCATCTGCTCACGATCCTTCTCCCAGCTCCACAGCCCCGTGGACGCAGGAAACACAATCTCCCCATTGAAGGGGTTTACCTCTACGAGATAAACTCTCTCCTTAGTCCACGCAAAATCGACAATGTATCTATCCAGGGGGATGTGGGGTTGTATCGACAAGAAGAATGACTCTAGGTTGGCTCGAATCGTAGCGGCTTGTTCTTTGAGTTGGGGGAACATCACAGGATGGTTGTATTGGCCGATTGAGGTCATTTTCCCGTCCCAAACAAAACCTCGAAATTCTGCCCAAAGTGGTATTTCGATCCATTCTCGCACAACGAGAGATGTTCGCTTGTTGAAGTCAAGCTCACCTGGTTCTAGAGCGTACTCTAAGTCCTCCCCCACCCGATCGCTTGACACGAACAGTTTGATGGCTTCTTCTCCATTTCTCACTCTCAAGCTCTCGATCACAACCTCCGCTAGCAGTGTTAGTTTATCGTTGGCAGAAGGATTTGAGCCAAGACTAGGCACCTGAGAATCGTAAGCTGTGCGAGCTTTAGCAAAAGCTACATGAGAATCTTTTGGCGAGCGAGTGGATAGTTTGACGAATGCACCTTTGTCTGGGCTCAGTGTCGAGATGATGGTGTTCAGTCGTTGGTTGAGTCCTTTTAGAGAGTCTGGAATGGTTATTTGAGATTCCGGGAGGAGTTGGGCATCGCTTGGTTTGTGTTGGTAGTGTTTTTGCCAGAATTTTACAACAGCTCGTGCTTCATCCGGAGTGATCTCCACAAATTCTGTTCTGAATGTCTTCTCTTTGAGTGTCTCGTACCATCTGTCCAGACCAGTGGAGAAGAAATAGTCTCTGCGCGTTTCCTCTTTCTCTCTCGTGTCTTCTTGGTCTCCGAAGGTGAGGTTTGGAGCGCTCCTGTCTCGCTTGGACGCACTCTCCGTGGACTTGAGCTTGACTCCCTGGATCGCAGAGGCACTGATCATCTTTGAAACGTTAGCGGGTCACGCCCATGCATGTCATCATTTACTATGTGGATCTGTTTTGAGTAAAGTAATCTGACGACCCATTACCTAACTTGAGACCAGAGTGTTTTTTTTTATCAGAATGTTTTGGATGAGAATTGTAAAGATAAGAAATGTACACACATTGTAATATTTATATGACTCAAAGCCACAGTGACACTGTAGAAAATCAGATGACTTGAATGCTGTTGAATGGACACATATATAGATGTAGACAGACACTCACTAAAAAAAAAAAAAGTTTTGACTTGAAAGAAAGCAACAGCCAGCCACTACTTTTTCTCAGAGTCTAAATCTGTAAAAACTTGCGGAACATCCCAAGTTTCCTTTTCGGTCGATGGCAGACCAGACGGTGAAGGAGACAGACTAGTACCTCTACTGGCTGCCAACGGCTCCCGACTGGGAGACCTTGATGACGACGGGTTCCTCCTTCTCATCTCGACGGTCGTCACCGTTGGCCTGTGGTTGCTGTTTCTTCTCGGTCTCTGTGTTCCTCTCGACCGACTGATACCTGCGGCACCGGCACAGCACAGCACGCAGCACAACACTATGAGTATGACACAGAATGGTAGGCACACAACAACAACCAGTCCAGCAACGGCTACTCCAATGATGATTGCAAGAGGCACTGAGGTTGTACTTGTGTGGGTGATAGGGCCTGAAGAGGTTTCATTTTCACTTTCCGCTTGAGTGAGAGAGAGAAAGAGAGAGAGAGAGAGAGAGAGTGTGTGCGTGTGTGTGTGTGTGTGAGAGAAGAAACTAACGTATTATGTTGAAACCACAAGAATTGTCACCGACTGACCACGAGATCACTTACTTGTTACCTGCTGTGATTCCACAGCGTGATTGAGTGTCAAGAGACAACAACAGAAGAGAAGAACAGTAGGAGCCATCATAAGGCGTCGATGTTCAAGGCCATTTGGTTTACTCTGTAGGTATACTATGAAAAATTAATAGTACGATCTCGCACTCGGTACAAAGGTCGCATTTCATGTGCGTACGTATATACGCGTTCGCGCATGCGTAGCGTATGCTCATGACGTCCTTTACCGTTTGTGGTTTGCTATTTGAGTGTGTGTATATAGCTAGTGAACCTTACAGGTTATATAACTCGGTTTGTAGCATAAGCTAACAACTGATGGAAGTCAGTTTTATCATACCATGTACTAGTATGCCAGCCAGGTGCCAGGCATTGCCAGAACTACTAATGGAGAATTTTTGTGACTAGCAAAGGAGATCATACATGCATCACAATACTAACATGCAATTATCAATAGTGCTTTAGCAAATGTAGGGGTATGTGTTCGTTAATTATTGCCACCCACCCTCAATAATTTGGCAACTTGCCTCCTTTATATAATTACTACCAAAAGAAGAGTCACTTCCACTAAATGTTTGACAAACAAACACCAGTTCTGGTTAGCTAGCCTACGTAGCCAACCAATACTAATATTAACATTTTACTTTTCCTAGTAACTGTACTGAATTTGGCCAGTGCTGCACACAAATAATATTATTATGGCTGCTAATGGTTGAAGTATGAAAGCATAATATAGCTGGCTGACAAAAATTTATTTTTTATAAGGCTTCATCAAAGTCCAAAAACTATCATTTTCCCTATACTACAGCAGCAGCTAGCAAGAGTGAGTGTATAATAATCAAAGTGCTGGTCAGCATATTTTGCTAGACTCTTGATTAAAATTAATTGCAGCTAAATGGACCAAACGCATCATAGTAGCACTTAACAGTCCTACACATAATATTATAATTACGAGCCACTAAATGTGTACAGTGCAACAAGAGATACTAATATTGGTTCTGGAGAGCATACAACAACGTCAACAAGCCTCTGTCTGATTAACCTACATGTGCACAATCATGCATCATTTAGGTTCTGCATATGCTTGCAAGTTGAGGCTGCCATCAGTGGGTGCATGGTTTATACTAGAGAAGTCTCTGCAGGAGTAAATAGCAGCATGCATTGTCACGGTTTTATCATACATCCCATGAGAATTTTGCACCGTGGCTATCATAACTGCATGAACAACACATGTCTGTGGTCATGAATGTCTTCAGTGACTGATCATTGATAGGAGCTGGGGTTACTATACATGGACGATAATCATATAGCTGTATATACACACACACACGCCCAATGATGTGTACAGTAATTGAGAAATGAGAATTGCAGGAAGTCTATTGGGCTTGGTACTATTTAAACACTAGGCTATGAATTATTAACCACTGAACGTCATACCAGGTAACCTATAATATAGGATGGCAGAATAGACATGTAAGTGTTGGCTAGCATAAATCAAAGGATTCTAGTTATTCAAAGCATCTATCTGCAATCAGTACTTTTAGCCAGTAAGTATATATAGTAGTTGAGTCTTTAGCAAAGTTGTGCAGTACAGTGCGGATCAGATTCAAGTTGAATTCAGCAAAGACACATAAGTGCAGCAACCATGTCAGGAGGACTGAAGAATGTTTCTTTGAAGGTTACTGTGCAGCTATTGATAGTGCTGTTGGTGGCCACGCACAAGCTATGTGATGCTCAGTTTGAGGAAGATGATTGTAAGTGCACTGAACTGACACCTTAGAAATTATAATAAAGTTCTGAGTGACATGCACAACCATGAATATTTGGCACAAACAATAGAAAATTGTTCATAGACAATGCAAGCAATAATTATTTAACTCTTATTTTTTCTCTTTCGCATTCACATTTGATCCCCGTGCACACCTAAAAAAAAGCCAAACAGTTAACCACTGAAGAAAGACTGGATCACTTGGGAATGGCTGTTGGAATAATCATAGGAGTATTTGCCATCTCTGTATGCTTCCCCTTCTGTGTCGTATCCATCGTCCTGTGCCTGGTGTGCCGATTCGGAGGGGTCACTCCAGGGTCAAAGGAGGAGAGCATGGCATCGACGAATGAACACTCTGGGAACCTGTCCACTTTTGCAACAGCCGTCACTATCGATAAGCTGCAAGACACACACCAAGCTAAACACTCACAGGGTTTGCCAAAAAAGACAAGCGTGGAAAAGGACAATACACCTTCACCTAAATTACATTCTACTAACAAGCATTCAATGCAGTCTAAAGAAGTACCGAAAGTAGCTCAATCTGAGAAACTTTTTGTTGAAGTAACAATTGAGAAAGAAGGTGGCACATCTCTGGAGGCTGGAGAGTCTGAGTACCAGCAACAAACTTTGCATTCAGCGGCTCCTGACACTAAAGATGACCCATTGGTTGCAGCATCATAAGCGTTTGCTTCAATCTCCATCTGTAAAATTTACCAATGTACGTTTCTTAATAATGTGCTCATAGAAAGGGGTATGTCATGTTACCTCAAATATGTATGTACTTTTATATATTATAATAGTCCTTACAATCACCTGTTTATGCACTGCAAACATATATACTGCAAATAAACACAACCACATGATACATGTATAACATTATGCTTATTCTTTCAATCTCACTAATAAGATTTTTGTCCAATTAACACAACTAACCAGTGCAAATGCAAGCACATGGCAAGTACATTAGCGTGCACTTACTTAACCATTAAGGATGAGTACACATCACTTTTACCAGCAAATAAAATTTGTAGCCAAACATTGTTACAAGCATACCAGCTACACACAGTAGTGGTGCTATAATAGGTACACAAAGAGTATTACAGTCTAATAGGCTAGGAAATGTGTAGACAGACATGACGTGTGTTACAAACAGTTACTGTGGAAGGGAACTAGAGACTTCCTCTCAATTTTAGAGCATGCTTTGATGGTCAAAGACTTTGTTTGTGGATGGAGTAGCTTTCAAGATTGGGTCTATTCTGCCGTCATAGAGACCGAATAGTCCACCTATACCATCATGTCATGTGTGAGAGTTCCACAAAGAGAGAGGGAGTAAAATTATTTGGCAAAATAGTGTGTGTGTGTGTGTGTGTGTGTGTGTGTGTGTGTGTGTGTGTGTGTGTGNATGTGTGTGTGTGTGTGCATACATGCATGTAGCATATCATACCTGTGTGAATGTAAAGAACTCTGTTTCCTGCAAATCTCTCAGCATTTCTCCCCAACTCTCCCACCATTCCACGAACTCCCTTCAGCGTATACACAGGATCAAGAGTGACACCAGTCTTCAAGGATATATCAATCAACTGAGCTATATACGTACAGAAGGAAAATACACAGGCACACGATAACTTGCTTCTAACAGTCACATGCATCTCTTGGAAAATAAAATTAAAACTGATGGAACCATCAAGAAGCTTTGCATGCTGAGCCTGGGAGTGACCTGGAACTAACAAGAGGCTAGGTATTACACAGTATGCGATGCTATATGTAGAAGTTGTACCCACCCAGTTCTTCATCTGTTGATAAACCATAACCACGACCTATGTAGCCGTCAATGAAATCAATTAGGTCTTGTGATTGAAGGGGCTCTCCCTCATTATCACTAGTTAGTTCAAACTTTGCCAGGAGGTCATTCACAACTTGATGGAAGTGGTTGGCATCGTTGCACACAGGTACAGCATGTAACCTAATTAATGGGACCAACAAACAAACTAAAACAACAACGAAACAATTGTGTATTGTTCATGTTGGAACTTGCATAATAATTATTAAAGCACCATAGTTTGTGCTAATTGCAATCAATTTGTCATGGAATCAATAAGCGACATTGTGTACTTGATTTTGGAGCCAGTGAGGTAGTTAGCAACGGCCAGACCAAAAACAGTTCCACCACTTCCTGTAACCACCACAATATCGTCAAAATTCTCAAGTACACCCTGCAAGTATAAACTACTTTCAATTCAGTAGCTAGCATAATAATTATGGTTGGTTGAGTATTCATGTATGTATGTATGTATGTAACCACACAGACTAATGCACAATGTGATAAAGCTATATCTAACATACTTGCTCCATCATCTCCCTGAATGCTTCAATATAGCCCCACACACCAAGTTCATTGGTACCACCTAGAGGCACATAGCAAGGAGATAATCCTTGAGATCTGCAATACCGTATATAGCGGGTAAATTTGGAGAATTGGCGACTTATTTTGCAAATGGCCAAACAGTTTTATATGCAGTCACATGTATATATAAACAAGGCAGCGTGCAGAATTAAATCGCTCAATTTATATAAAATTACCACGCATGCTAAAAGGCAAATTCACCAAATTTAAAGCCCGCCAAAATATTTTCCCGCTATACAGTAATATAATAATATTTAGCATAGATATGCGCACACGTTAAAGTAATGCACAAATTCAAAGTTGTACAGGACAGAACTAAATTTTAAAAAAATAAGGATGGGCACCACTAAAGTGTAATAGTCTCGCTAGCCAGACTCTCCCATTTTTTTGCGGAGAGTCTGGCTAGCAAGACTAACTGTGTAGGACGTGCACAGCTAAACACCTGAGATCTTCCATGTAGCCCTCTACAATATGATCAAGCATCTTCATCTGGCTGACGTAATCTTTGGCCCCTTTCTCCAGAGACAAAAGAACTATCTTTGCTCCTACTGAGCGATCCAATAGCAGGTTACCTTCACAACCCAATGTATCGGCTCCCTGGTATGTATGTATGTATGTATATATGTATGTATCTATGTATGTATGATTGTTTCTGAGAGGAAACTAGTTTGTATCGTAAATTATTTCTACATAATAGGTACAAGGGATTGCTATTCCTGTTTGCTTGATTCTAAATCCATTTGCATATTTTAATGGTTGCTCTCTAAACACATTCTTTCTCTTTTATATCAGTACCACTCTCCTCTCATACTCCTCCCTATACCTTCACACACTCACACTTCACACAATCTCCCCTCACACTCCTCCCTACTTCCACACACTCACACCTCACACCATCTCCCCTCACACTCCTCCCTACCTCCACACACTCACACCTCACACCATCTCCCCTCACACACACTCCTCCCACCCTCCACACACTCACACCTCACACCATCTCCCCTCACACACACTCCTCCCACCCTCCTAGCTCACATGCTCCTTCCTCTTGAGTAAGAGGTGTGGTTGCAGACCCAGTTGCCTAGAAGCAATGGCAGTAGCTCTGGAATGATTGGACTGCACACCACCACATGTGACAACATCAGTACATCCCTTTTTGAGCACATCTGCCATCAAGAACTCCAGTTTGCGAATCTAGCAAAGAAACACCATGAGCATAGAACTTTACATGAATGTGTTAAGAATTGGCTATGCATGTGCATATAAAGGCGAATTTACATACCTGGCATTGCGTTGCGTAATAATACTTTTGATTGGCAAAGCAGAAGCGCACGTCCATGCAATGCAACACTGACGCAGACTTTAGAAAATTGTTCTAAGTATTGCGTTTGATATGTTTGCATTGCTGCAGTTTTGTGCGTGAATAATTTTTATGTGACGCAACGCAACGCAACCCTAACTATGACACAACACCATGGTAAATCCATTATCTATATGGTAAATCAGTGATAGAGTATTGATAAAGTTTTGTGGTCAACATAACTGCTCATTGATTGATCGTGCTACTTGCAAATATCACAGTTGGTGATATGATGCTAAAAGTAAATTTAATACTTCCCAAATCAATACACCCACAAATGTAATAATTTCAGGAACAAACAGTAATTATAAATCACATCCTGTACTTTATTTCCTGTCAGAGTACTTCCTGTCATGTCATCGCGTTTAATGAAGACTTTGAACCTTTTTGGCACACCTGGAAGATCCCACTGGTGGATTGGTGTGGGACGACACGCCAACTGCATGTATGTATGTCATAGAAAGGCACACACTATACGCGATTATTACTAGCATAGATACATAACAAGTCGCGACCAGGCCGGCCGGAGGTATTGACGACCATTTCCATTTACGCTGGAACTGAAAGAGATTGCAAACATTGCACATTAATTTTATGCATCCAACTTTACCTGTACGTAATTATCTGGTGTGTGCTTTAAAGACTGTGACCACACTGGTGGCTTATAGGCTTGAAGCTTACTGTAACCATAGTCAGTCATATTTATTTGTCTACGTCTGCATGTTCTGTAAGCTGGGATCACGTGACCTGCTGATTCGGTCGCAAAATTATGTAATTCTTCTTCTTCTTCTTCCTTGTTTGCCTCCACCTAGGGAGAGTTCTAGCACTAGAACTACTAGAATAGAAAAGCTGAAATGCTAAAGCTGAAATTGTTGCAACGAATAGTACTCTCTTTCACATGTTCACTAAAATTAATGTCAGATGATGTGTGATCAAGTCAGTCTTGTGAAATTAAAATTGTCCAAGTTCAATTGAACAGCATAAGCCTCCTCCTTGAGAAGTTTCAAATTTTTAACGTACAAAGAAAGCAAAGTTTATCAGTTTGCAAGTATGCTTTTAATTCACTAAAAACTACCTGTGTATATTATGGCCATTTCAATGCAAACGCTATATGGCTGCAGTACAGAGGTTGACCTATATTCCAGCCAACTTTGTGTGCTTTGTAATAATCTCTACTAACATCCTTGGTCGTGCAATTTTATAGATTTTCACTTCCTGCATTATCATTATTATTATATCCTACAAGTCTGATAGTGTATATTATATGACACATAATACATTTTTGAATATTGATCAGTACAAGTGGCCATGATTATTATTATAATATGCATTAAATTTTGAATAGTCACAATAAGCCGCATATCTCCACAAAAAACTTGAGGCAACAATAGTTTCACATTATTTTAATCTCAGCCCTTCCTAGCTTTAATAGGAGATGCCCAATCAGCCAAAGAAAGAGACTTAAACCATTGAAGTGTGTATATAGCTATAAAATTTCCCTGTGAAGAAGTGGACCCTATTATGGTAGTTGTACTGATTGCTGGGCTAGTGGTCACTTTTTACAAAGTGAAAAACAAACGCTGTGTCGCTCAAAATGAAGCTGCTATATATATAGCTAGCTACTATAATCTGCCTCCAGTGTGAGCTGTATGTTTTTATACATGACAACATACCAGTTGTATCATGGTAGACCATATATCGAACAGCTACACCCAATTGGGCCAAACACAAAATCTTACCAAGACCTATATAGCTAGCCTACATCACTACATACACATTTGGTGAAAAGTAGCTATGACAGTGATCAAAGACCGAGGAATTCTTGGAGTGATCATATGTCCTCGTCTCTACTGTGGACTGTTCTACAGCCTGAATCTACAGTAGGCCACTGACTGATGACATCAAACATTTATAATATTAGATTTTATTATATTCATGGATATTAAAATTTTGTATGTTGAGTCACCCATAACAGGCAGGTTACAAACTGACAACCATGCATGCATGCATTGATCATGATCAGTAACAGTATAATTATGCCATAATATTATTATAAATACATCATTTCAAATAGCCCTGAAGGCTTCAGCTCAGTGTATGTTCTTTGACACTAATGAATATTGATTCGTGCTCTGGCTGGACATCTTCTATAAAAGGAAGTACTGGGACTCAAAATGAATTAACTTATTAAGCTTAGTATGATTTGAAGTGCGTCTACAGAATTTCCCTGCAAGATGTGGACCCTACTGGTGTTTGCGACACTGATATCCGGGCTAGTGGTCACCTTTTATAAAGTGAAAAACAAACGTTGTGTCATCCAAGCTGCTGTAGCTATACTCTGGTTCTTGTGTTTGGGTGCAGTTGTTGGATCACTACTACTTGCACAGCAGTTGGTCAAAATTAGCTATGACAGTGACCAAACACCAAGGAATTCTTCAGTGAGTGAGTATGACCTAGTCTCTACTGTGGACTGTTCTACAGCCTGGATCTACAATAGACCACTGACTGATAATCTTCTAGAAAACATCAAACATTTACAGAATGAGGAAGTCTGTGTATCTGTTCACGTTTACTGTGGAACCTCACAATGTGTACAAGCAGTTTCAGAGTTGAACAATCCCAGTATCACCTCTGAGTTCTTAGTGATCAGTGATCTAGTGAAGGTTGCACCTCTTGAGAAGTGGTTTGCCCGACATCCTCTCTACAAAGTGTATGGATGGTTGAACTTTGAGGATCATCTTCAAAGAGCTGTCCAACTTGGAATATTGTGGAAATACGGAGGCATTTATGTCGATCCTAGAATCAGAATAATTGAAACAAATACAACTTTCAAAGATTCAACTGCTTGCCACAATGGATGGACTAGCAGCAGCACAAGTCTTAGAACTGCTTTGGATGTCTCGTGTTTCCCTAAACATCACCAATTCATTAAAAACATCAGTGAAGTGTTCACTGAAGAATACAAACAAGGTGTTGTTGGAGAAGGGTCTAATTCAAAGTTTTTCTTTAATTTTGATGATGTCTACGAAAAAGCTCTACATCAGTGTAAAATCTCTGATGAAATGTGTCCCAACTCTGTTGCTCTAAAATGTGTTTCAGAGGATCAAGATGAGAGCTCCTTCAAACGGCATCATTTTGGGACTCTCTCATACTATTTGCATGTTTCCCACACACACGGAGATAACTTGGGTGATGAAATACAAGCCTGTTCGGGTCTACAGTTCCTACCATTTGTCGATATTCTCCTCGAGAGAGACAGAATGTATGGAATGCAAGAGAAGCAAGAACCAGTGACTGCTTTTCTCAATGCTTGGTACGGTGCAGGAGGTGCAAATTGGCCACTTCCCAGCAATCTTCATCCATTCATGGTTTCCATCCATGCTCACAAGGGAACTAAACAACTTTGGATGAGACAAGACAATGTGGACTATTTCAAACAACACGAACCAATAGGATGTAGGGATAGCAGTACTGTGGATTTCTTGGAGAGTTTGCATGTGACTGCATACCTTTCAGGCTGTATGACTTTGATGCTGAAAAATCCAAATGGCACACGTCGAGAAGACAAAATAATCATCACTGATGTGTTAAGGGATAAGAGTCTCATTCCAGAAGAAATAAGAAACAAAGCTACTTACCTTTATCATTTTCGTAGTTATAATGCAAATACTTTAACACAATTCACAAATGCTTATAATCTCCTAGAACACTATTCAACTGCAAAGTTAGTAATCACCCAACGCATTCACTGTGCATTGCCGTGTGTTGGCATGGGAATACCAGTCATCTTTATTAGTTCTGTTAGTCTGCCTGGTGACAGTGGAGAATCAAATAAAGAACTTTCTCCTCGTTTACGTGGACTAACACCATTGCTTCATATGGTGGACTTGTACAAGATGTCTCGTGAAGAAGCTGCAGAGTGGCTAAAGAATTTTGATTACGATAACCCCCCACCTAATCCGAACCCTGGAATGATGATGAGAATGAGAACCACATTTTGGAATGTCATGCGAGAAAATCAAGATATACGTGATGCAGCTTACAAGTTTGGAATGGTACCTCTACAACCTCCTCCTGTGTTGGCCTCAGAGAGAGAACAACATGAAAAACTGCTTTTCCATTTAGTGTTCACTGAGTCAACCTTCATGTGGCATCATTGGCGAACAGTGGAGTCCATTTTCCACCATCATCCCTTTGCTAAAGTCACCATCCACAGCAACACACTACAGCAGTCTGAGTTTGATGTACTAATGGAAGGAGGCTACTCTATTAAAGTAGAAAGCTACTCATTAGCTGACCTGTTGAAGGATACTCCAGCTGAAGGATTCTTTTCAAAGCTTTCTAGTGACAGCAATCTCCTTGGACTGCTAGTACTGTACAAGTGGGGTGGAATCTACATGGGCAATGACATGATTGTTGTCAATCCACTGGATAAGCTTCCAAAGAATTTACTAACTTGGGAAGACATTAACAATCATTCGATAAGTGGATCTTTCATTGCTCTAGAGAAAAACAGTGATTTCTTGAAAGCTTGTCTGGCAGCCATTGTAAAGAACAATGATGAATCAAGTGTTTCTAGATCTGTTGTACTGACTAATGCTTGGGAACAGCTGGAGAACCAAGAAGGTGTTGTTACAATGAACAGCAATCTCTTCACTGAGAGGGAGATGGTGGATGATTGTCTTTCAGCAAGCTCATCAGTTGAAGAAATACTGAAATTTCTCAAAGAGGAGGCTTATACTGTTCGTTTGAACTTAAACATTCTTGATGATATTGAAAAGGAAGCACACTTTACAAGGTTGTCAAAAGGAACAGTTTGCAAATATGTTTTAAACTCATTTTGCATACTTTGCAATAATCAATACTGAATTATACTTGTTGAATAAGTTGATGATGAAATTTAATGATTCAACTTCAAATGCTGTATTTCAATTGCATGTACACAAAGCTATAAGTTGCATAATCTTTAATTGTATCTCTAGCTGTGGTCAAATCAGGGCATTAAAATATTCTGTATGTAGTGAGTCACCCATAACAGTCAGGTTACAAACATTGTGGGTTGTTCTACAACCATGCATTGATCAGCATACCATATAAAAACATAAATCTTTTCAAATAGCCCTGAAGGTTTCAGCCTGTTCTTTGATACTATTCATACCCCTGCTGGCTATAAAAGGAAGTACTGGGATGGAAAATGAAGCTTAGTATTTGAAGTGCAGCTCTAGAATTTCCCTGCAAGATGTGGACCCTACTGGTGTTTGCACTGATAGCCGGGATAGTGGTCACCTTTTATAAAGTGAAAAACAAACGTCGTGTCACTCAAACAGAAGCTGCTGTAGCTATATTCTGGCTCTTGTGTTTGGGTGCAGTTGTTCGATGTGGTCTACCTTCATGGTACAACTTGTATGTTGTCACTGGAAATGTCTATACTTCAAACAAATTGCAGAAACACTCTGAAAAACCACCCACATCACTACTACTTACACAGCAGTTGGTCAAAAGTAGCTATGAAAGTGATCAAACACTGAGGAATTCTTTGAGTGATTATGACCTAGTCTCTACTGTGGACTGTTCTACAGCCTGGATCTACAATAGACCACTGACTGATGATCTTCTAGAAAACATCAAACATTTACAAAATGAGGAAGTCTGTGTATCTGTTCACGTTTACTGTGGAACCTCACAATGTGTACAAGCAGTTTCAGAGTTGAGCAATCCCAGTATCACCTATGAGTTCCTAGTGATCAGTGACCTAGTGAAGGATACACCTCTTCAGGAGTGGTTTGCCCGACATCCTCTCTACAAAGTGTATGGATGGTTGAACTTTGAGGATCACCTTCAAAGAGCTGTTCAACTTGGAATATTGTGGAAATACGGAGGTATTTACATTGATCCTAGAATCAAAACAATTGAAGCAGCTTTCAAAGATTCAACTACCTGCCACGATGGATGGACTAGCAGCAGCACGAGTCTTAGAACTGCTTTGGATGTCTCATGTTTCCCTAAACATCACCAATTCATTAAAAACATCAGTGAAGTGTTCACTNCACACACACACACACACACACACACACACACACTCATACACTAGCGTACCCACGGCACACCCCCAGTATGCCTCCACTCCAGCCACTGTTGCCATGCCAACCATCGCCATGGGCACCAACCACCACCACCCCCTCCTCCACCACCCTCCGGGTAAACCCCTGCCTGCTTGGTCGGAAATTAAATCATCAGAGTCTTTATCGAGAGAGAACCTTACAGACAAGAGGAAGAGATCGCCAGCTCCATCAATGGCGGCTGGTGGTGGCAAGGGAGTGGGGAGCAGTGAGCAAGACTGTAAGTTGAGTGTGAACGTTCTCCGTGATATAAAGGATTCAATTCCATCAATCGGTGTCTTTTTCTCATTGCCAGGTTCCTCTTTTGTGAATATTTTTTCATTAGGAAGGAAATATTCGCGAAGGAGGAGCCTGGGAACGAGGCTGTAGGCTAATTTTCTGGATAATTAAAAGCTTCTAGTCCCTGTTTGGATGGTGTCCTTGATTGGTTGACTTTCATCTTGTTTACCATACAGTACTGCTCCAATTGTTGTCGTTGTGCAAAAGGGTGATGAAAATCTGTCTTTGTTGAATCACAATCTCCCAATATTTGCCCATAATATACAGTTCATGTATTCCTAGGTTGTGGTACTATAGAAGTGCATTCTTTATTCACTCTGTAGCTGAACTGATAGAGGCTGCTCTCTTGAGGGACCTCATCTTTGTCTTTCAGAACATTGATGGTCAGTACATCACCTTCAACAAGACTGAAGATGCCTTCAGGATCACTGACAAGGTACTCCAAGTTTGGCAAAAGATAAATGAATGGCGTATTAAGTTTTGCAAAGACTAAATTCACTTGTATTATTCTGACTAAAGTGTGGCTTGATGGAACCATAGATAATATACGCAAATATATATATTTCGTTCGCGTATATTATCTATGATGGAACTGCATTGCATAATGATACACTAGGCCCTAAATCCCAGCTACTTGTAAATGTCGAAGATTTTTTCCAATAGATTTTTATCATTTTTGTTTGAAATTGAAGTGCGTGTGTTTCTTCTTCATGTACAGGTCAAAGTGTCTCCTTCAGTCCGTGAGTTGTGTCACAAGTTGTCAGAGTTGGGTTGGTTGCATCGGAAGGTCAGGAAGTTTATCGACTCAAAAACGAGAGATAAATCGCAGGGACTGGTCTGTCAGGTACAGACAGACTATAGCATTTCACTAGCTGTACACTTTCAAAACCATCTGATAAACATTGTATGTATGCAATGAGTCTCTGTAGTTTGGTGGGGAAAAAAGGTTGAATTTTTTTTTTCTGTTGTGATGGTATCTGCTCCTCTTTTTTTTACTCTCTCATATTTTTGTGATCATTTTCAGAGCTTTTGTTCAGCGTTGGGCTCAGAGCTGACTGAGTACTATCGACTGATAGCTGTCCTTGAAGCTCAACAGGCCCACTCAGAGCCATCATCATCATTAACCTCGTCAGCCCAGGGGGTCCTCACGTTGAGACGATTGGCCGTGTGGACCCATGATCCCAGAGAGAGACTCACAATGCTTGGTGTCCTCGTGGATGGCTGCAAGTGTAAGGGAGTGAGATGTGGGGAGGGGGGATTGTTTGGCATGTTAGTTACATAGGGAGTGTGGGGTTGTATGTATGTTTTGTCGTAATGTTTGTTTGCATCTCTCTCTCTCTCTCTCTCTCTCTCTCTCTCTCTCTCTCTCTCTCTCAGCTCTAAAAGGTGGTGCCCTTGTCTCCTCCCTGTATGCCTACAGCCAGCATGGTGACCCAGCTGTGAGATTGCTCCTCAGCCATCTCCTCTATCAGGTAGGATACATTTAGATCTGCTACTTGGCTTTCTGCTTAGCCTAGCTCACTCTCAAACTGTAAAGGAAAAAAAACTGAATCTGTTTGCAAGGCGATACTTCGCATCAAAGCAGGAAAAGCTTGTCTTATTTTCTATATGTATGTATTTTCTTTTGGTCCATTAATTTTGCGTATGTACATGCCTATATCAACAGGTGTACCAGCCTCTCAACAAGATGCTAAATTGTTGGATCTTCGATGGTGAACTGGTAGACAAGTCACTCGAGTTCTTCATTGCGTGTGACGTCTCCTCAAAGAGGCTGTGGAGGTCAAAGTACACCATTCGTCAGTCCATGCTGCCAAGCTTCATCTCAAATGAATTGGCACAAAAAGTATATAAATATGTTTTTTTTTTTTTTTGAATAATACCGTATAGCACAAAATATTGGCAGGAATATAATTTGGCAGATTGTCATGATTGGTAGATATTATATTGGCGGTAGCGCACACAGCAATACATGTATTCCGTATGTGCTGCTCAAAAATGACTGTTTTTGTGGATTTAATATTAGCAATCCTTACCAAAACTGCCCATCCACCAATATTAAAAATCTGCCAAATTTTTGTGGTATACGGTATACATATTCCTGTGTACATATATAGGTTTTACCCTTGGAACTAGTGTATAGTATAAGCCTTTCTCTCTCTAGATTCTTATCATTGGTAAGTCGATCAACTTCCTTCGTCAGAGCTGTCAAGACCACACCCAGCTGGGGGGCTCTAACCTCCGCACCTGGTACCTTAACGAAGATGGTTAGTGTGTGTGTGTGTGCGTGTGTATACTTAGCACAGATCTTTTCTTTCACCAAAAATCAGTTATTATATATTTAATGTTTTCATTTTCATTTCCCCCTCCTTTTTCTCTCCTCTTATTTCTCCATAGGTCAGTGTACATTTGAGTCCATGACAGGCTCCGCCCTTCAATCAGTGGTTAGCACCGCCTACCACGAGACAAGCAAGTACCTCCTCCACGTCCTCAACACCAAGTACAACTTCATGGGTCACCTCAAGGTAGTGTATCACCAGTTCCCCCGTTGCATTTTGTGTCCATAGGCTCACCATCAACGATGACTTTTGTTGTTGTTTTTGTTTTTTTTTTTGCTCAGGCTCTGAGGAGATATCTTTTGCTAGGTCAGGGAGACTTTGTGAGACACCTGATGGACCTACTGGCGTAAGTCATAGTGCTGATCGATCTACCTTATGTAGATTGGGATATTTTTGCCAAGAAAATATATTTCCCCACTACTAACACACTCAAGAGATGAAAATTTAAATGTATGACAAACTTTGTCGAATTAGTTAAAATGGAAAAAAAATTTTTTTTAGCTGTGAAAATCTCCCAATTTACAGTGTACTTTAAATCATCTATACCAGCTAGTTGAAGTGTCCACATGTACTCTCTCTCTCTCTCACACACACACACACACACCTACAGGCCAGAGCTCTCCAAACCTGCCACAGTCCTCTACCTACACAACCTGTCAGGGACCCTGGAGACTGCAGTGAGAGCCACCAACGCCCAGTACGATGAGATGGACACCTTAAATCGCCTCGACGTGAGGAAGTTGGACCTGAGTCCGGGGGACCAGGGCTGGGACGTGTTCAGCCTTCACTATCACGTGGACGGACCCATCAGCACTGTGAGTGGATCGGTTGGTTGGATTGGTGGTGGTGGAATGGTGTCCTCTAGTTCTCTTCATTTTGAGATACCGTATAGCAGGTTAATTTGGTGAATTTTTTTCTAAATCGCCAAATTAAAGATCGACAAACAGTTTTTACATGTGCGCAAATACAAAAACAATGTAGCATAAATCGTCAAATTTAAAATCACCAAAATCATGCTAAAATGGGAATTTGCCAAATTTTAAGCCCACCAAATTTACCCGCTGAGCCTTCTCTTTGTGAGTTGATCTTTTGAGATTCTGATTTTATATTGAGTTTACACATTCTTGCTGCACTCAATTCATTGTGCTACACACATTGTGTTAAGCTTCTCTAGGTGTTCTCTCCAGGCGCACTAAATTCTGAGACATTCTCTTCTTTCTCGTCCTTTCATGATCGATATTTAATAGCACATTCTTGCTGCACACATTCATCTTCTCCAGGTGTTCTCTCCCGAGGCCATGCTCAAGTACCTGCGTGTGTTCAACCTGCTCTGGAGGGCCAAGAGGATGGAGTACTGTCTGGCCAACATGTGGAGGGACCAGACGGCCCACCACAGGAGGCTGCAGACCATCTCTGGTGAGGGGGGAGGGGGGGAGGGTAGGAGGACGTGGTCTGGAGTTTGGTATGATTTGCTTGGGGGTAGCCTAGTACATTGAACATTCAACACTCGACATTAGACATTGAAACATTAAAGATTCAAGATTAAAAATAAGTACACACACGTGCACACACACACACACACACACACAGAGCTGAAGCCTGTTCTCCATCAGAGTCATCTTCTGGTATCAACTATGGTCCACTTTATCACTCAGCTCCAGTACTACATCACATTTGAAGTACGTGCATCATATTTACTGTGCTTACTACTAGTCTCTCTCTCTCTCTCTCTCTCTCTCTCTCTCTCTCTCTCTCTCTCTCTCTCTCTTGCTGTTGGGCTAGGCTGTTGAAGAAGGTTGAGGTAGCTAAAGATTTAGATCAAGTCATCGATGCCCACGATCTCTTCCTGGAGCCAGATGGTGTCGAAAACCCACAAAATATATCCGTAAAAAATCTCTGTTACAGAAGCACAGTAAACAAGTTGTGTTGAACACTGTTGTCTGATATGCAAAGGCTTACTAGAATCTTCTATTTATTTGAATTTGACTAGACATGGAAAAAAATATTGAATCTTAAGAGTTCAATTTTCATGCTGGCGATTCATTGTACATTCTTTCACACAGCCCATCTTGACGAGACTACGTGCCATCTTTGATCTGATCATCATGTTCCAACAAAAGCAGTCGAAGATGTTTTCAGAGTGTCTTGACGAGGTGAAGAAGAGAGAGGACCCACAGCTGGCGAAGGACAAGAAAACAAAAGAGGTAACCAGTTTGTTTGTTTGTTTGTTTGTTTATTTTTACATATTGTAAATTATTGTTACTAATTTTTAACGACTAGGATTATTAACGTATCTTGTATGTAAATAATTATGACAGCTAACATCATTACCCAATTGTCGGCAAGTTGCTAATAGCTCTAAGCCTCATGCCCAGGCTACTCCTGGAAGGAGCCTGGGCATGAGGCTAGCTAATGACTCTCATTTTATCCTTCCCTCTTTCTCTCTCTCTCTCTCTCTCTCTCCAGGGTCAGTGGGGTACCACTGCCTCAGAGACCACCTTTGAAGAGGAGAGGAGAAAAATGTTTGTAGACAAGAACGTGTCGGGATACAAGTCCGAGTTTTTGGTTCTCTGTGACTCTTTTAAGGTGAGTGACACGTGGGACTATTTCATTATTGGCCAGGTGTGTGTTTTAGTTAGTGCAGTAAAGGCATGTACACAGTTGCTATGGTTAAATAAAATCGTCCAACAAAACCTGCGATTTTATGTTTTGCTGGAGAATCAAAATTAATATGAAACCATGTTTTTTTATTTTTTATTTTTTTGCATTTTCTCCTCACACTCCAGGACCTGATCTTAGAGTTCATGGGTCAGTTGAACAGTCACACGGAGCAAAGCCTCCGGTTTCTCTGCTTCAGACTCGACTTCAATGAGTATTACACCACCATAAGCTCCGCCTCATCAGCCACACCCCTCAGTACGTGACAATACTAGTGATTTGTATACATACAATGTAACAGTTAGTGTACAAAGATTTTTAGAATGTAAACCATTTCCCATTGTGATTTAAAGAGGTAGTTTCTCTATAATTTATGTTTGTTTTGCTAGCATTTTTGAGCAAAACACAAAAATACAATTCACGTCTGTAATAAAATTATGCTTTAAAAATATCTACAAAGAGCATTTGCTATGCACCCTTTGTACGTGTGAATGAATGGACATCAAACAGTATATAGTCTACTAGTTGAATATGACAGCTCTCCACTGTGGATTGGTCGTGCTCTTCAACTGATGCTCCGTCTGTTCATTCTCTCGGACTCTCAACTCCAGCGGGCCTCTCATCATCTGCTCACGATCCTTCTCCCAGCTCCACAGCCCCGTGGACGCAGGAAACACAATCTCCCCATTGAAGGGGTTTACCTCTACGAGATAAACTCTCTCCTTAGTCCACGCAAAATCGACAATGTATCTATCCAGGGGGATGTGGGGTTGTATCGACAAGAAGAATGACTCCAGGTTGGCTCGAATCGTAGCGGCTTGTTCTTTGAGTTGGGGGAACATCACAGGATGGTTGTATTGGCCGATTGAGGTCATTTTCCCGTCCCAAACAAAACCTCGAAATTCTGCCCAAAGTGGTATTTCGATCCATTCTCGCACAACGAGAGATGTTCGCTTGTTGAAGTCAAGCTCACCTGGTTCTAGAGCGTACTCTAAGTCCTCCCCCACCCGATCGCTTGACACGAACAGTTTGATGGCTTCTTCTCCATTTCTCACTCTCAAGCTCTCGATCACAACCTCCGCTAGCAGTGTTAGTTTATCGTTGGCAGAAGGATTTGAGCCAAGACTAGGCACCTGAGAATCGTAAGCTGTGCGAGCTTTAGCAAAAGCTACATGAGAATCTTTTGGCGAGCGAGTGGATAGTTTGACGAATGCACCTTTGTCTGGGCTCAGTGTCGAGATGATGGTGTTCAGTCGTTGGTTGAGTCCTTTTAGAGAGTCTGGAATGGTTATTTGAGATTCCGGGAGGAGTTGGGCATCGCTTGGTTTGTGTTGGTAGTGTTTTTGCCAGAATTTTACAACAGCTCGTGCTTCATCCGGAGTGATCTCCACAAATTCTGTTCTGAATGTCTTCTCTTTGAGTGTCTCGTACCATCTGTCCAGACCAGTGGAGAAGAAATAGTCTCTGCGCGTTTCCTCTTTCTCTCTCGTGTCTTCTTGGTCTCCGAAGGTGAGGTTTGGAGCGCTCCTGTCTCGCTTGGACGCACTCTCCGTGGACTTGAGCTTGACTCCCTGGATCGCAGAGGCACTGATCATCTTTGAAACGTTAGCGGGTCACGCCCATGCATGTCATCATTTACTATGTGGATCTGTTTTGAGTAAAGTAATCTGACGACCCATTACCTAACTTGAGACCAGAGTGTTTTTTTTTATCAGAATGTTTTGGATGAGAATTGTAAAGATAAGAAATGTACACACATTGTAATATTTATATGACTCAAAGCCACAGTGACACTGTAGAAAATCAGATGACTTGAATGCTGTTGAATGGACACATATATAGATGTAGACAGACACTCACTAAAAAAAAAAAAAGTTTTGACTTGAAAGAAAGCAACAGCCAGCCACTACTTTTTCTCAGAGTCTAAATCTGTAAAAACTTGCGGAACATCCCAAGTTTCCTTTTCGGTCGATGGCAGACCAGACGGTGAAGGAGACAGACTAGTACCTCTACTGGCTGCCAACGGCTCCCGACTGGGAGACCTTGATGACGACGGGTTCCTCCTTCTCATCTCGACGGTCGTCACCGTTGGCCTGTGGTTGCTGTTTCTTCTCGGTCTCTGTGTTCCTCTCGACCGACTGATACCTGCGGCACCGGCACAGCACAGCACGCAGCACAACACTATGAGTATGACACAGAATGGTAGGCACACAACAACAACCAGTCCAGCAACGGCTACTCCAATGATGATTGCAAGAGGCACTGAGGTTGTACTTGTGTGGGTGATAGGGCCTGAAGAGGTTTCATTTTCACTTTCCGCTTGAGTGAGAGAGAGAAAGAGAGAGAGAGAGAGAGAGAGTGTGTGCGTGTGTGTGTGTGTGTGAGAGAAGAAACTAACGTATTATGTTGAAACCACAAGAATTGTCACCGACTGACCACGAGATCACTTACTTGTTACCTGCTGTGATTCCACAGCGTGATTGAGTGTCAAGAGACAACAACAGAAGAGAAGAACAGTAGGAGCCATCATAAGGCGTCGATGTTCAAGGCCATTTGGTTTACTCTGTAGGTATACTATGAAAAATTAATAGTACGATCTCGCACTCGGTACAAAGGTCGCATTTCATGTGCGTACGTATATACGCGTTCGCGCATGCGTAGCGTATGCTCATGACGTCCTTTACCGTTTGTGGTTTGCTATTTGAGTGTGTGTATATAGCTAGTGAACCTTACAGGTTATATAACTCGGTTTGTAGCATAAGCTAACAACTGATGGAAGTCAGTTTTATCATACCATGTACTAGTATGCCAGCCAGGTGCCAGGCATTGCCAGAACTACTAATGGAGAATTTTTGTGACTAGCAAAGGAGATCATACATGCATCACAATACTAACATGCAATTATCAATAGTGCTTTAGCAAATGTAGGGGTATGTGTTCGTTAATTATTGCCACCCACCCTCAATAATTTGGCAACTTGCCTCCTTTATATAATTACTACCAAAAGAAGAGTCACTTCCACTAAATGTTTGACAAACAAACACCAGTTCTGGTTAGCTAGCCTACGTAGCCAACCAATACTAATATTAACATTTTACTTTTCCTAGTAACTGTACTGAATTTGGCCAGTGCTGCACACAAATAATATTATTATGGCTGCTAATGGTTGAAGTATGAAAGCATAATATAGCTGGCTGACAAAAATTTATTTTTTATAAGGCTTCATCAAAGTCCAAAAACTATCATTTTCCCTATACTACAGCAGCAGCTAGCAAGAGTGAGTGTATAATAATCAAAGTGCTGGTCAGCATATTTTGCTAGACTCTTGATTAAAATTAATTGCAGCTAAATGGACCAAACGCATCATAGTAGCACTTAACAGTCCTACACATAATATTATAATTACGAGCCACTAAATGTGTACAGTGCAACAAGAGATACTAATATTGGTTCTGGAGAGCATACAACAACGTCAACAAGCCTCTGTCTGATTAACCTACATGTGCACAATCATGCATCATTTAGGTTCTGCATATGCTTGCAAGTTGAGGCTGCCATCAGTGGGTGCATGGTTTATACTAGAGAAGTCTCTGCAGGAGTAAATAGCAGCATGCATTGTCACGGTTTTATCATACATCCCATGAGAATTTTGCACCGTGGCTATCATAACTGCATGAACAACACATGTCTGTGGTCATGAATGTCTTCAGTGACTGATCATTGATAGGAGCTGGGGTTACTATACATGGACGATAATCATATAGCTGTATATACACACACACACGCCCAATGATGTGTACAGTAATTGAGAAATGAGAATTGCAGGAAGTCTATTGGGCTTGGTACTATTTAAACACTAGGCTATGAATTATTAACCACTGAACGTCATACCAGGTAACCTATAATATAGGATGGCAGAATAGACATGTAAGTGTTGGCTAGCATAAATCAAAGGATTCTAGTTATTCAAAGCATCTATCTGCAATCAGTACTTTTAGCCAGTAAGTATATATAGTAGTTGAGTCTTTAGCAAAGTTGTGCAGTACAGTGCGGATCAGATTCAAGTTGAATTCAGCAAAGACACATAAGTGCAGCAACCATGTCAGGAGGACTGAAGAATGTTTCTTTGAAGGTTACTGTGCAGCTATTGATAGTGCTGTTGGTGGCCACGCACAAGCTATGTGATGCTCAGTTTGAGGAAGATGATTGTAAGTGCACTGAACTGACACCTTAGAAATTATAATAAAGTTCTGAGTGACATGCACAACCATGAATATTTGGCACAAACAATAGAAAATTGTTCATAGACAATGCAAGCAATAATTATTTAACTCTTATTTTTTCTCTTTCGCATTCACATTTGATCCCCGTGCACACCTAAAAAAAAGCCAAACAGTTAACCACTGAAGAAAGACTGGATCACTTGGGAATGGCTGTTGGAATAATCATAGGAGTATTTGCCATCTCTGTATGCTTCCCCTTCTGTGTCGTATCCATCGTCCTGTGCCTGGTGTGCCGATTCGGAGGGGTCACTCCAGGGTCAAAGGAGGAGAGCATGGCATCGACGAATGAACACTCTGGGAACCTGTCCACTTTTGCAACAGCCGTCACTATCGATAAGCTGCAAGACACACACCAAGCTAAACACTCACAGGGTTTGCCAAAAAAGACAAGCGTGGAAAAGGACAATACACCTTCACCTAAATTACATTCTACTAACAAGCATTCAATGCAGTCTAAAGAAGTACCGAAAGTAGCTCAATCTGAGAAACTTTTTGTTGAAGTAACAATTGAGAAAGAAGGTGGCACATCTCTGGAGGCTGGAGAGTCTGAGTACCAGCAACAAACTTTGCATTCAGCGGCTCCTGACACTAAAGATGACCCATTGGTTGCAGCATCATAAGCGTTTGCTTCAATCTCCATCTGTAAAATTTACCAATGTACGTTTCTTAATAATGTGCTCATAGAAAGGGGTATGTCATGTTACCTCAAATATGTATGTACTTTTATATATTATAATAGTCCTTACAATCACCTGTTTATGCACTGCAAACATATATACTGCAAATAAACACAACCACATGATACATGTATAACATTATGCTTATTCTTTCAATCTCACTAATAAGATTTTTGTCCAATTAACACAACTAACCAGTGCAAATGCAAGCACATGGCAAGTACATTAGCGTGCACTTACTTAACCATTAAGGATGAGTACACATCACTTTTACCAGCAAATAAAATTTGTAGCCAAACATTGTTACAAGCATACCAGCTACACACAGTAGTGGTGCTATAATAGGTACACAAAGAGTATTACAGTCTAATAGGCTAGGAAATGTGTAGACAGACATGACGTGTGTTACAAACAGTTACTGTGGAAGGGAACTAGAGACTTCCTCTCAATTTTAGAGCATGCTTTGATGGTCAAAGACTTTGTTTGTGGATGGAGTAGCTTTCAAGATTGGGTCTATTCTGCCGTCATAGAGACCGAATAGTCCACCTATACCATCATGTCATGTGTGAGAGTTCCACAAAGAGAGAGGGAGTAAAATTATTTGGCAAAATAGTGTGTGTGTGTGTGTGTGTGTGTGTGTGTGCATACATGCATGTAGCATATCATACCTGTGTGAATGTAAAGAACTCTGTTTCCTGCAAATCTCTCAGCATTTCTCCCCAACTCTCCCACCATTCCACGAACTCCCTTCAGCGTATACACAGGATCAAGAGTGACACCAGTCTTCAAGGATATATCAATCAACTGAGCTATATACGTACAGAAGGAAAATACACAGGCACACGATAACTTGCTTCTAACAGTCACATGCATCTCTTGGAAAATAAAATTAAAACTGATGGAACCATCAAGAAGCTTTGCATGCTGAGCCTGGGAGTGACCTGGAACTAACAAGAGGCTAGGTATTACACAGTATGCGATGCTATATGTAGAAGTTGTACCCACCCAGTTCTTCATCTGTTGATAAACCATAACCACGACCTATGTAGCCGTCAATGAAATCAATTAGGTCTTGTGATTGAAGGGGCTCTCCCTCATTATCACTAGTTAGTTCAAACTTTGCCAGGAGGTCATTCACAACTTGATGGAAGTGGTTGGCATCGTTGCACACAGGTACAGCATGTAACCTAATTAATGGGACCAACAAACAAACTAAAACAACAACGAAACAATTGTGTATTGTTCATGTTGGAACTTGCATAATAATTATTAAAGCACCATAGTTTGTGCTAATTGCAATCAATTTGTCATGGAATCAATAAGCGACATTGTGTACTTGATTTTGGAGCCAGTGAGGTAGTTAGCAACGGCCAGACCAAAAACAGTTCCACCACTTCCTGTAACCACCACAATATCGTCAAAATTCTCAAGTACACCCTGCAAGTATAAACTACTTTCAATTCAGTAGCTAGCATAATAATTATGGTTGGTTGAGTATTCATGTATGTATGTATGTATGTAACCACACAGACTAATGCACAATGTGATAAAGCTATATCTAACATACTTGCTCCATCATCTCCCTGAATGCTTCAATATAGCCCCACACACCAAGTTCATTGGTACCACCTAGAGGCACATAGCAAGGAGATAATCCTTGAGATCTGCAATACCGTATATAGCGGGTAAATTTGGAGAATTGGCGACTTATTTTGCAAATGGCCAAACAGTTTTATATGCAGTCACATGTATATATAAACAAGGCAGCGTGCAGAATTAAATCGCTCAATTTATATAAAATTACCACGCATGCTAAAAGGCAAATTCACCAAATTTAAAGCCCGCCAAAATATTTTCCCGCTATACAGTAATATAATAATATTTAGCATAGATATGCGCACACGTTAAAGTAATGCACAAATTCAAAGTTGTACAGGACAGAACTAAATTTTAAAAAAATAAGGATGGGCACCACTAAAGTGTAATAGTCTCGCTAGCCAGACTCTCCCATTTTTTTGCGGAGAGTCTGGCTAGCAAGACTAACTGTGTAGGACGTGCACAGCTAAACACCTGAGATCTTCCATGTAGCCCTCTACAATATGATCAAGCATCTTCATCTGGCTGACGTAATCTTTGGCCCCTTTCTCCAGAGACAAAAGAACTATCTTTGCTCCTACTGAGCGATCCAATAGCAGGTTACCTTCACAACCCAATGTATCGGCTCCCTGGTATGTATGTATGTATGTATATATGTATGTATCTATGTATGTATGATTGTTTCTGAGAGGAAACTAGTTTGTATCGTAAATTATTTCTACATAATAGGTACAAGGGATTGCTATTCCTGTTTGCTTGATTCTAAATCCATTTGCATATTTTAATGGTTGCTCTCTAAACACATTCTTTCTCTTTTATATCAGTACCACTCTCCTCTCATACTCCTCCCTATACCTTCACACACTCACACTTCACACAATCTCCCCTCACACTCCTCCCTACTTCCACACACTCACACCTCACACCATCTCCCCTCACACTCCTCCCTACCTCCACACACTCACACCTCACACCATCTCCCCTCACACACACTCCTCCCACCCTCCACACACTCACACCTCACACCATCTCCCCTCACACACACTCCTCCCACCCTCCTAGCTCACATGCTCCTTCCTCTTGAGTAAGAGGTGTGGTTGCAGACCCAGTTGCCTAGAAGCAATGGCAGTAGCTCTGGAATGATTGGACTGCACACCACCACATGTGACAACATCAGTACATCCCTTTTTGAGCACATCTGCCATCAAGAACTCCAGTTTGCGAATCTAGCAAAGAAACACCATGAGCATAGAACTTTACATGAATGTGTTAAGAATTGGCTATGCATGTGCATATAAAGGCGAATTTACATACCTGGCATTGCGTTGCGTAATAATACTTTTGATTGGCAAAGCAGAAGCGCACGTCCATGCAATGCAACACTGACGCAGACTTTAGAAAATTGTTCTAAGTATTGCGTTTGATATGTTTGCATTGCTGCAGTTTTGTGCGTGAATAATTTTTATGTGACGCAACGCAACGCAACCCTAACTATGACACAACACCATGGTAAATCCATTATCTATATGGTAAATCAGTGATAGAGTATTGATAAAGTTTTGTGGTCAACATAACTGCTCATTGATTGATCGTGCTACTTGCAAATATCACAGTTGGTGATATGATGCTAAAAGTAAATTTAATACTTCCCAAATCAATACACCCACAAATGTAATAATTTCAGGAACAAACAGTAATTATAAATCACATCCTGTACTTTATTTCCTGTCAGAGTACTTCCTGTCATGTCATCGCGTTTAATGAAGACTTTGAACCTTTTTGGCACACCTGGAAGATCCCACTGGTGGATTGGTGTGGGACGACACGCCAACTGCATGTATGTATGTCATAGAAAGGCACACACTATACGCGATTATTACTAGCATAGATACATAACAAGTCGCGACCAGGCCGGCCGGAGGTATTGACGACCATTTCCATTTACGCTGGAACTGAAAGAGATTGCAAACATTGCACATTAATTTTATGCATCCAACTTTACCTGTACGTAATTATCTGGTGTGTGCTTTAAAGACTGTGACCACACTGGTGGCTTATAGGCTTGAAGCTTACTGTAACCATAGTCAGTCATATTTATTTGTCTACGTCTGCATGTTCTGTAAGCTGGGATCACGTGACCTGCTGATTCGGTCGCAAAATTATGTAATTCTTCTTCTTCTTCTTCCTTGTTTGCCTCCACCTAGGGAGAGTTCTAGCACTAGAACTACTAGAATAGAAAAGCTGAAATGCTAAAGCTGAAATTGTTGCAACGAATAGTACTCTCTTTCACATGTTCACTAAAATTAATGTCAGATGATGTGTGATCAAGTCAGTCTTGTGAAATTAAAATTGTCCAAGTTCAATTGAACAGCATAAGCCTCCTCCTTGAGAAGTTTCAAATTTTTAACGTACAAAGAAAGCAAAGTTTATCAGTTTGCAAGTATGCTTTTAATTCACTAAAAACTACCTGTGTATATTATGGCCATTTCAATGCAAACGCTATATGGCTGCAGTACAGAGGTTGACCTATATTCCAGCCAACTTTGTGTGCTTTGTAATAATCTCTACTAACATCCTTGGTCGTGCAATTTTATAGATTTTCACTTCCTGCATTATCATTATTATTATATCCTACAAGTCTGATAGTGTATATTATATGACACATAATACATTTTTGAATATTGATCAGTACAAGTGGCCATGATTATTATTATAATATGCATTAAATTTTGAATAGTCACAATAAGCCGCATATCTCCACAAAAAACTTGAGGCAACAATAGTTTCACATTATTTTAATCTCAGCCCTTCCTAGCTTTAATAGGAGATGCCCAATCAGCCAAAGAAAGAGACTTAAACCATTGAAGTGTGTATATAGCTATAAAATTTCCCTGTGAAGAAGTGGACCCTATTATGGTAGTTGTACTGATTGCTGGGCTAGTGGTCACTTTTTACAAAGTGAAAAACAAACGCTGTGTCGCTCAAAATGAAGCTGCTATATATATAGCTAGCTACTATAATCTGCCTCCAGTGTGAGCTGTATGTTTTTATACATGACAACATACCAGTTGTATCATGGTAGACCATATATCGAACAGCTACACCCAATTGGGCCAAACACAAAATCTTACCAAGACCTATATAGCTAGCCTACATCACTACATACACATTTGGTGAAAAGTAGCTATGACAGTGATCAAAGACCGAGGAATTCTTGGAGTGATCATATGTCCTCGTCTCTACTGTGGACTGTTCTACAGCCTGAATCTACAGTAGGCCACTGACTGATGACATCAAACATTTATAATATTAGATTTTATTATATTCATGGATATTAAAATTTTGTATGTTGAGTCACCCATAACAGGCAGGTTACAAACTGACAACCATGCATGCATGCATTGATCATGATCAGTAACAGTATAATTATGCCATAATATTATTATAAATACATCATTTCAAATAGCCCTGAAGGCTTCAGCTCAGTGTATGTTCTTTGACACTAATGAATATTGATTCGTGCTCTGGCTGGACATCTTCTATAAAAGGAAGTACTGGGACTCAAAATGAATTAACTTATTAAGCTTAGTATGATTTGAAGTGCGTCTACAGAATTTCCCTGCAAGATGTGGACCCTACTGGTGTTTGCGACACTGATATCCGGGCTAGTGGTCACCTTTTATAAAGTGAAAAACAAACGTTGTGTCATCCAAGCTGCTGTAGCTATACTCTGGTTCTTGTGTTTGGGTGCAGTTGTTGGATCACTACTACTTGCACAGCAGTTGGTCAAAATTAGCTATGACAGTGACCAAACACCAAGGANAATGCCAAGTTGGTAATCACTCAGCGCATACACTCTGCATTGCCGAGTGTTGGAATGGGAATACCAGTCATTTTTATTCAATCTGGCTCGCTACCTGGTGATATGGGTGCTGAAGCAAAACGGACAAGTGGACTGACTGACATGTTTCATACAGTAGACTTGTATAAAATGTCTACTGAAGAAGCTGCAGAATGGCTGATAAATTTCGATTACGATAACCCCCCACCTAATCCGAACCCTGGAATGATGATGAGAATGAGAACCACATTTTGGAATGTCATGCGAGAAAATCAAGATGTACGTGATGCAGCTTACAAGTTTGGAATGATACCTCTGCAACCTCCTCCTGTGCTGGCCTCAGAGAGAGAACGACATGAAAAACTGACTTTCCATTTAGTGTTCACTGAGTCAACCTTCAAGTGGTATCATTGGCGAACAGTGGAGTCCATTTTCCACCATCATCCCTTTGCTAAAGTCACCATCCACAGCAACACACTACAGCAGTCTGAATTCCATGTGCTAGTAGAAGGAGGCTACTCTATTAAAGTTGAAGGCTACTCGTTAGCTGACCTGTTGAAGAATACTCCAGCTGAAGGATTGTCTTGGAAGCTTTCTAGTGACAGCAATCTCCTTCGACTGCTAGTACTGTACAAGTGGGGTGGAATCTACCTGGACAATGACATGATTGTTGTGAATCCACTGGATAAGCTTCCAGAAAATTTACTAACTTGGGAAGACAACAACAATCGTTTGATAAGTGGATCTTTCATGGCCCTTGGGAAAGGCAATGATTTCTTGAGAGATTGTCTGGCAGCCATTGAAGGGAAGAAAGATCAATCATCAACCCTACTAACTAGTGTTTGGGAGCAGCGGAAAAGGAAAGGAGAAGTTGTTGCAATGAACAGTGACCTTTTTTACATGTTTACTGAGAAGCAGATGGTGTCGGAGTGTTTTTCGAAAAGTGCTTCATTTGATGAAAAGATGGAATTTCTCAAAGAGAAAGCTTATGCTGTTCGTTTGAAGTTGGACGTTGCTGACAAGAATGAAGTTAAACTATCAAAAGGAACTATTTGCAAGTATGCATTAAATTCTTTTTGTGTGCTCTGCAACAATATATACTAAAGAGAAAAATCCTATGTCTTCTAATTTCTTTTTCTGCTCTCTAAACATCTTTGAGTCGCATTAATATTACAAAGTGTCTCGAGACACGGTAGTCCGTATACTTTCCTATTGATTTTGTATTGCCTGTTTATAGTATCCGGATTTACCGGCACTCCAGCATGCATACGTAGAGTCACGGTTCCATTGACTACACTATATTTAGCTTAGTATACGGACCCGGGCCTCAAGGCACCGCGTTAATATTATTTTTCTCCTTTGTCTAATATGCGGCGTGTACGCGAGTTAATGAGCTCGGGTTCAAAGGTGACCTTAATAGTGTTGTTTGCTGAGTCATCATGGTGCGAAATGTTGAAGTTGCTGCGGCCTTGTTGGTGGCTCTATTGGTCTTGATTGCACACTGTGCGGCACAATTTGACGATGAGTTTGAGAGAGGTAAGTTTATGAGTAGGCTGTAGCCCAACAAAGTAATACAAGATTGTATAAAATTAAAAAATACAAATATATCCCATACATACATACTTACGCCATGACCTGCGGTTTTAGAGCGAGATCGAACTATTGGCATCGTAGTTGGTGTTTCAGTTGCCGGGTTCGTCTTGTTGTTTTGCCTCCCAATATGCTGCTTCATCACCATCTTTGTCATCTTCTTCTGTATCATCAAGAAAGCCAGCGATAACACGACCTCATCCGTCACTGTTCGCCCAACCACAAACGCACACAACTCGAACGCCAATCCAACAAACGTCACATTCACACCAGCAAGCACTTCTACTCCTGCTACGGTCACTTACCAACAAAACAACTCAACGCTTCAACAGGAACCTCCTCCTGCGTATTCAGCAGCAGCTGCTTATCCCACTGGACAGAACCCACCCTATCCACCAGACCAGCAGGGCGTGCCATCTGAGGTGTATCCTTCACCAGCGGCTAATCCTCCTTATCCCTCCCAGTCGGCATATCCACCTCAAAATGTTGGTTACCCCCCAGAGATAAATGAAAAGGCTAATTTGTAATTTTTAATCCATTGATTTTTTTATACTTTCTGATAATATAATATAATATATATAATTTATTATTTACTCTAGTTTGTGATAATAGATTTGTACAGATGATTGATTAGCATTTATATTTTGTGCTGATGGTGTTACTCTAAACGTAGATAGTTTAGGCTAAAGCCTATCTATGCATGTGGTTATCTTGTATTTGACCATAATTTTTTATATAATAATAGTGTACATTTTTTATGGCGAAACTTCCCAGGAATGTAAACATGAACTTTGACCCCAAAGTGGGTGTGTCTGTTCTGCACGTGGAGTGAAGATGCTGAGAATTCCATGAAAGCTGTGTATGTGATACGTTTATAGAAACAGCTAATAACGTTTGCCAGCAACAAGATGCCGAAAATCACTCATGTTATTTTTGACTTGGATGGGCTTCTCTTGGGTAAGCTCAGTCTGTTTAGTGTGTGTTTTGATGAATCACTAGACACCAAATTAAATTTTCATGCCTACTGTACAGATACTGAAAGCTTATACACAAAGGTGACCCAGGAAATTTTAGATCAGTTTGGACTAAAATTTGAATGGTCACTCAAGACAAAAATGATGGGCCGAAAGCCGATTGAAGGTGCTCAGGTCCTTGTGGAGGATCTGAAGCTTCCAATGACTCCAGAAGAGTTCCACAGTGAGCTCTATGGCAAGCTGATGGTGCAGTTCCCTGATGCTGCACTGATGGCAGGTAAGAAACAGTAGACATAATCTTCTCCATGGAGGCAGGCCTAACTTTGTCATGTGTACATGTCCGTTGTATCTCTAGCAATGTTATATTTGTAATGTGATCTGCAATATCCTAGTAGGCTTGGTGGCCATTTTCACTGGCCTGCCAGCCCTGCTCTAGATTGCAATTGGATTATTGGAGTAGTAAGCTACAAACCACACTTCACACTGCTGACTGATGGGCATGTTTCCAGCATGCACTCCATGTTCACATGGAAACCACTTCATCTTTCTTGGTGCTTATTATTAGCATTCTCCTACATTATGTATAACCATTGGTATATAGATGGGGTTACACACTTCACGTGATGAGCATGTGTAAGCAATATTAGCTACTGACAATTCTTTCCCCAAAATAGACTTCCTATCTTTTATGTCTTCTCACTCGTTAGGCCAGCGGTCCACTCACAATACAAACATTAAAAATTAAGGGAGTACTACGTAAACGCATTCCACAAACTAATTATCTCACCGCAAACTTCCAATATTTTCACAGATCTATAAAATCTTTCAAGGCAAGTGTGAGCTAGGTTTATCAAGCATTTGAATAGAGCAACACTTTCTCTTTCTAAAAAATCAAGTCACAAAGTGGGAACAATTTGTTTTGCCTACTGCTGTGATAACAATTTTGGTATCAATCTGTAGCACTAGGATAGAGCTTCATGAAATCCAGTCGCCAAAAGTTTCTATTCACATTGGGATGTGCTGTTTACCAATATATTATAAACAATGCATATTCTCCTATGCTATACTTCTACCTGTATTGGTTATCGATTGTGATTATCAGTGGAGTGATTCAGTTCACAGTGAGTTATTTTTGCTACAACCAGCATGTTTTATTTGTTAGTCCCCAGTTCAATTTGTCTTTCAGCATCGATATCACAAATTGTGCCATGTTGACTGTACTAACATTAATTTTTGTTTCTATTTATAGGTGCAGCAGAACTTGTGAGGCATTTCCACAAGATTGGCATTCCTCTGGCCATTTGTACTGGTTCTTCCCAGCACACCTATGAAGCCAAGGTGTCCAAACGTGAAGAGCTCTTTTCATGTTTCTCTCACGTAGTGTGTGCAGATGATAAAGAAGTGAAGAATGGCAAACCTGCTCCTGACATTTATCTTGTGACCTCAAAGAGATTTAGAACCCCTCCCGAATCGAGTAGCAATGTAGGAGTGGTCACACACATTGTAAGAGTAAAGTTTAATCTTTGTTTCTGTTTATTTAGGTGCTTGTGTTTGAAGATGCTCCCAATGGTGTTGTTTCGGCTAAGGCAGCTGGTATGAATGTGGTCATGGTTCCAGACAAGAGGACAGATCCAGAGCTGTGCCGAAAGGCTGACCAAGTTCTAAACTCACTAGAAGAACTTGATTTAGCTGGATGGGGTCTAGAACCACTGTCAACGTAGGATATTCTTGCATGAAAATCAGAAATTTTAGCTGTTAATGGTTTCTTTCTTTTGCTGGATTTGGATTTGTCAATGATAATAGATCTACCATGTAATAAGTCAGGAAAATACAATCTGACATTGTGATAAGTAAAACAATGATTGCTTTTTGTATGCTGAATTTTTAATGTTGTCATGGAGATGCTTAGTGAGAGAAAGGAGCCTGGAAGGTCGAAGGTCACTATGAAGAGTCAGGAAATGATATTTGCCGGAAGTAGATGTGACCTCATGGCATCCGGTTCAGAGCTACACGCGGGTTTCGCTTGTCACAAAACAGTATGAATAATTTTCCTAAACAATGAGTGAATCATCACTGCAACTTGATTCAGAGCACCGTGGCTACTCTCCGACAAGCCCTCAGCTCCATCTGCAACAAGAGGAGCGCCAGAAGCTAGCCAAGAAGAAGCGAGATGAGCAGTTGAAACGCTACCACGAATGGGAACAGGCAAACGCCAAGAGAGAAGAGGGTGCACCAGATAAGAAGTCCCAGCTCAGGATAAAATTCCAGCATGGAGATATTTTGAGGGATATATTCAATTTTGTCTCCGAAGATAGAAACGAAGGTATTGTACTATATATGATATATAAATTGATCAACTTTTCTATAAACACTGTGAGGGTGGGTGCAATATGTTATGATACCTGTTCACTTGCTAACATAATTGTGGTTTCTTAATCATTTTGGTGGTTGCAAAAATTAACTGTCATCCACTCCACACTCACACATGCATCACAGAGATGGTTTCTATTGTGATATATATATATTGTGCATGCACTGACTGATATAGTTGAATGCGTCCTCAAGCAACGACTAGCAAGTCCAGACCACTACAGCAAAGCTACTGGAGTTAGCTTGTTGCATCAGGTAATAATAATACATATTGATCATTGATATTTTAATAGAAAATTAATGGAGATATCAAAATCCCTAACTGTACTAAAATAGCTGAATGCTGTTTACATTTTTGATGACATTTGTGCAATAACTCCACTCAGTATACCTTTTAGGTTATTATGTCTTTAGTTAATGCGTTTCGCACTGAATTTCGTAATACTATTTTTATAGATCAACAATCATAATACACTTTATTCCTGTAACGGCTTATTAGTATGCAAGTACAGTAATTTATACGGGCCAACTGCACAGTGAACTTTTGTCACTTGCAGTGTTGTTTGAACAATGACCTCCAAGGTGTTCAGCTCTTGCTCAAATACGGTGCCAATGTCAATGTCAAAGACTATGACCTTTGGACCCCTCTCCATATTGCAGCTGCCTGCGGACACACAGAGATCGTAGAGGCACTCCTGGAGGTATATATACAGTATATAATATGTCTAAGTGTTATCTTTATGATTGGTGAAGTTTTGAATCCAGGCCAGCTGCAAGATCATTGTTTGTAACCACAATTTATTCAGAGTTTGCATTCTTTTGCATGCCTCAGAAAATTCTAGGTATAAACTATTCGTGGATAGTATTTTCCATGCAGAGTCTGCTGTCAAAGTTTAGTGTTAAAGAGCAAATTGTTTAAGTGCTATTAAACTTTACAGACTAAAGATCCTGCTAATGAATGGTATTGTATGGCAACAATTGTTAGCACTGATACAAGTGCAGTTAGAAGTCCATGACAGCTGCTAATGAGAGTTATACCTGTTCCACATGCGCACCACACACACATACACGCACACACACACACACACACACACACACACACACACACAGAGTAATGCAGATCCAACTTTACTCGATGTTGATGGCAACTTTGCCTTTGACAGTGCCACTTCTGATGAAATAAAGTCCATTCTCCTCAAGTATATGAGCTTTATGGGTTAGTTGAAATGAATTATTGTGCAGGAGTAAGAGTGCAAATCAATGACAATCATAAGTTCTCTCTCTCTCTCTCTCTCTCTCTCTCTCTCTCTCTCTCTCTCTCTCTCTCTCTCTCTNCTCTCTCTCTCTCTCTCTCTCTGTGTGTATGTGTAGGAGGGTAAATTATCAGAGTTGTATGTACATGTGCATGTTAGTCATTCTGCACTGTGTGATGTTGATAGCCAGATAGCAACACCTATGGTGCACTCCAGGTTAAAATGCAAGGAATGTACTGTAGATTAATCATTACTACTAACTTTAGCTGGTCAATAATGCTGCTCAGATAAGGATTATGGGAAGATTGTTTTGTCACCTAGTTAAATAGTCGTCACATTAAACAGATATACATATGCAATCAATTTCGGCACAAAAATTTTAAGTCTAGGAATAGGAGGAGCCACCTACCAGCACAAATACTTAAATTTTTTTAGTAAATTATAGATTCTAAGAAGTAGCTGCTCCCACAACCAAAATTTTATTCCTACACCCTCTGCTAGCTGATGCTGTTACTAGAGCACCACACGCCATAGTTTATTGGTGTGCCCATCCTTGTTTAAAGGTGCTTTTTTTTAACTGTTATTCTTTTTATGGTGGACAAAATGTAGGAATCTTTGAGCAAGATCTGAAGACTCTCCGATCCCGAATGGCGAAGGCGATGTTTGCTGCAGTGAAGGAGAGCATAGCACAGAGATGGGATCTCAACACTACCAATAAGAATGGAGTGGCATTGGTAAGTGTTGTGTGCATTGGAATATTTTTCAGTTTTAAATTCATAGCTCTGGATGCTAGCACACAAAAGAAAGTGATCGAATTCTACTCAGCTTTTCTTTACAGTTATAGCTACATACTGAGTGTGTACCTTGCATAATTATGCTTCACAGCTATCAAATGATCACCTATCTTTCCCTTAGCTCCACATAGCAGCTGCCAATGGCTACCAGCAGATAGCCAGACTCTTGTTGAATGGAGGAGCTGACATTGAGATCAGAGATAACCTTGGATACACTCCCTTGCATGTTGCAGCCAAGTTCAACCAGGTGAGATCAGAGCTTGTAGAATAATGGAGCTGGCTCTCTACTTAGTGGTATATGGAAGAATGGATTTTGATATACATGTGTTTGTTTGTTTGTTTGTTTGTTTGTTTGTGAGTCTAGGTGAAACTGGTGAAGCTCCTTCTCAAGAGGAAGCCAAATACAAGAGCAAAGAGTTTTCAGCTGGAGTTACCTGTTGGTGAGTGAACACAGGGGATCAAGTTAATGTGGTCTACAATACATATAGTATGCTGCCATTGTAGGGTTTGTGGTGGCTTAGTGGTAGTTCAACATCAAGGTTTTTTCTTTCATGCACACTCACACACACACACACACACATACACACACACATACACACACACACACACACACACACACACCATTCACCAGATCTGACCGACTCGGACGAAATCACCTACCTCCTACATCAAGCTGGAGGAGACAGGAAATCCAACAAAGTGCTCGATGCCCTCTCGCCTGTCTCCCCGCTGGACCCCTCCCCTCCCACCATCACACCCTCACCAGGTCACAGAGTAGCAGCCGACGAAGAGGAGGTGGTTGTACTCACTCCTCGTGGCGTGCAGTCGGTGAACATTGATTTGGAAGAGTTTGATACCTCGAGAACCAAGTCTAGATCTCTGTAAGCTAGTCTGTTTCAACTTAGCCTAAATCCTGTGCTCTCTCCATCATTTACTGCTGCAAAATGAGATTGGGGAGGGACTGGGAGCATCCTATCTCTTACGATTGTTGTAACCAATAGTAAAGTGGAGAAATCTTACAGTACATGTAAGTCTGCAGTATAATATACAAAATACTGTTTAATTTTCCATACAGGAATCGTGACGTGAGTATGTCTAAGATAGAGGAACTCTTTGAAGCTGAAACTCTATCAGAAAGGGATACATTTGACGAAGGAACAGACAAGTCCACGCAGGCACCTGCTCTCAAGAGGCTGCGTGGTTCCATGCTCATGCGCCGAGAAAGTGTAAAGGTGAGAGGTCAACTATATAATATTATGTCCACTCAGATGATCGACTGGTGTCTTCTAAAAGTCTGTTTTATATAAACTGTCTATAGTAACAAGTACACCTTAGATTCAGCAGAAATATTGCGCCTTGCACTATGTTATATATGTTCAGTCAAAAATTTTCAGGAATCAAGAATTGCTTGTGTTAAATTTGATCATGTATACTGGGCCTGCATGATTGAGCATTAATTGCGATCAAATTTTTCAACATTCTGTCAATTCTGTACAGTTGGAGCTTCCTGATGCAGCTGTCACTGACAACCTGGCAACATTGTCTGATTTGAACGAGCCCATTTTACTCAACTTCCTTCGAGAGAGGTACCAGAAGGACCAGATCTATGTAAGCATACATTATGTGTATGCACCAGACTGTGCATGTATGCATGTGGATAATGTTTTATGCCACATTGCAATTATTACTCTGAATTATTATTATTATTATTATTTTGGTTTTAGACCTATATTGGTGAGATTNAACTCTTGGCTAACAGTCCAGTTTAAGTTACCTGTCTGTTATAGTTTGCTCCACTGCTTAGCCTACTGATTAGTAGGAATTTGAACCAATACAATAATAAGCTACCACACTATTGTACAGATCGTTGCATTTACGACACTTAGCAGGATCCTAAGGAAGGATCAACTGACAAGAATAAAAATGAAGTAGTCATGTGCCGAAATTGAGACATGCCTTGTTCCAATACTTTTTACCGCACTGCCCATTCCTACACTACTTTTTTTTTGAAATTTTTACTACTTGTATTCAATAAGAGTAAGTACAAATTTTAATACTAGTGTGCACATGCATGTCTTAATGAGAACTCCGTATGTGATTGTGTGTATGTCTGAGTGAAGCAGTTGGCCTTACAAGCAACAGTCTAACACTTGATGGAGACTTCAAATTTGGAACCACTAATCAAGCTAGTACTGAGGACACTGTTGGTCTTGTTGGCGAGAGTGATCTAATCAGAATTGATGAGATTGAAGATGAAAAAGGTAGACTAAGTGCTAGTCTTTGCTGGTCAGTCAAATTAAATTATTTAATGTTTTAGCCACACATCATGCTATATAGCACTGAAGATACTGTTGCTAAGAGTGGTGTAACCAGAATTGACGAGATTAAAGACCAACAAGATAGTGCTAGTGCTGGTGTGCAGGCTGAACTCAGCTTGATGATGAGGAGGAAAAGAAGATTGATTACAGCAAAGAAATGGAAGCAGATGATGATAAAAAGAAGAAAGTTGATGATAATGAAGGACAGCTTGATTGGAGAGTAATGAGTCAGATACTGAGCTTCTGGTGAACCCAGTGACGAAGATAAACTAAAGTGTATAAACACTAGAATAGATTCTATCATAGTATTGTGCTCCAGATTATTAAATACTGATTATTATTATAAATAAAAAAATAATAAAAAATTTAAAAAAAGAAGGCAAATTGTGTTTGAGATGTCTCGCATTATGAAACCCTTTCCTCAGAACTTGCTGGCTGTTCTGGGTTATATTGTTACTGAAGATTATGGCTATCCTGTCTGGACCCTTGCCAAACATAAAAATGGATACAGTCTCAAGCTATTCTGGAGAAGCAAGCAAATAAATTCTAAAGTTATTCCAAATAATACTCACTCTTTTTCAAGAAGACAACAAAGAAGCAAAAGTAGGATGGAAACATTTATTGCTAAGAAGAAACGGTCTAATAGCAATGAGTTAAAATGTCCTGGTAGTCCGGACTCTCAGATTACGTAAGTTGCCTCAAAACATCTTATCAATATCAGAAATTCCTGGTACAGCTTCTGCGGACCAAGAATCTGATTCTCTGTCTCACTCTTTTAAAGAGTTTGTTAGGTATAAGCCAGTTGAAGATTCTGTTGAACTCTTAACTACTGTTTGTGACCATCCTGAACCACTGGTTCCTGTGTTGGTTTCTGCTAACACTAGGCTAAAGGTCAAGGAGAGAGCACAGTCGAAGGCAAAGGTATCTGTCAAAGACATGAAGATTTCATAAAATGTGCTGATTTGGAAGTGGCAGAAGCAATTAAGGAATGTATGAAGGATCAGTGGTCCACTTATCTGTATCGGGGTCGGTCAGTTAAGGTGAAGAAAAACAACAGTATTTTGTTGAGGATTCCTCTTTTATTTCTCGCTTATCATATGATAATCTGTATTTCTATGCTACAGCTAAAGTTTTTGTTAAACTTGTTGACACTGGTGATATTAGAGAGTTTCAAGTTCGAGATGTAATCAAATAGGCATTTTTTGTTGTTTCATTTTGTTTGGTTTGTTTTTGCTAAATACTTAAATAAGTAACTTAATTTTGTAGTATTAATCTGTTGTGCCTCTTGTTGGCATATATCATTACAATTACAATTACAATTATAGTAACAAGTAGTAAAAAATTTTTTTAAAAAAATGATTGTTCTTAGATAGCAATAATAATTATTATTATCAAGTTATGACTTTGTATTGTGTTGTAGCTATTATTATTCTATTGTGCTACATTTTATGCATTTTATGCCCCAAGTATATAGAAAGATCATTGTGAAAAGCACATGCAGTCATGCACGTAGTCCAACCAGAGCAAGCATGTCAGCAATATGAAATCTGCATGACCACGTGGGCACCGGAAATGAAGTGACCTCATGTACTTGACCAGCGCTGCAGCCTCTCTGTATGTTGTGTATATGAAGACTAACTGAAGGGAACCTACGTTCTGTCCTTCATTGACTTTCAGTTAAGTTTTACTCTATCAGTTCTCCTCAGTGTCTACTGAAGGATGACTTAGAGCTGTCGAAATGGACTGGTAGGTATCTATATAAATAATTCTTCTAGCTATATAAATATGTGACAGCAGACAGGTAATTGTGACTATGTGTAGCTACACTATAAATTGTGATGATCCTCATATCGGATTATCCTGACCACAAAATTGTGACTGGTCTAGTCTCTAGACTGATACATTTATATTTTGTCCCCCACTCTTCAATGGCCGGCCATTTTACGCATGCGCACATAACTTGCGGTTGCGCGGCATATATATACGTATAAAAGCATGCCCCACCCTCTTCCAAACTGCCTGTATTCAGTTTTTCTTGGTCTCGTTCTAAAGCTATACAGGTTTGTACTACAGGTAAGTTTACAAGCTGCATACTTTTATGAAAAATGGTGTGTTTGTCATAAAGTTAAATTTCAGATCTCTTCGTCCGACATGAACTGAGAGGGGTGGGGCTAGCAAACTCGGTCTATGAAATAGTGGATTTATACCAGCATGGAAAAGCCTATACAGCTAGCATATTACCCATGTTACATACAGTGTTGACTCAACAGGTATGGTCTTGAGTCCTACACAAAAAAATGAAACCAGCGGGTTGCCTGCTAGACTTCAATCGTACAATCATATATAGATAATTTATTATCTAGGGTACAATCATTTGTATAGCAACAAACTTACTCACACAGATCTTAGCTAATAACTACAGTAAAGACAGGATTGAAATAAAGGGTGCTTAAATTGTTTTACAGAGCTGCATGAGAACTGTAGACAGTCTGCGGCATTTTTTTCTATATCCAGACAACAAACAATGAATGTGATCAGTGGGTATTCATGTGTTTCCCACATGTTGTTTTCGCCTGTGTTATTCATTTAACAATGATTAAATGCACATGCTCTATCACTATGAATAACAATCCCACAGCAATGCTAAGTAGCTAGACGTTAAAATCTGCATGCAAATTTGCATCAATCCTCTATAAATCATATGTAAAATGGCATGCCATAGATTAGGTATGATTGTATGATAGTCATACATGGAAATTGTGGGATCCATTGTACATTATCATATATTATACCTTAAGGACACTAAATTTGGGTATAATTTCAAAGGAGAGTGAATTAATTTTAGCAATTTTTTATGCATACAGTAGAACCTCTGATAGTGGACCCTCCGAGATAGGGACAGTGTATTAAACCTCTAAACAAAGGACAATTCTTGGTCCCTAAAAATTCCAATTCCCTATTGTAGCATTACAAGCAGAACCTCCGAGAAGAGGACAACCTCTCTACAAAGGACAAACAAGCTGAATTTATATTGTCCCCAAAGTGTCCTTTGTTTGGAGGTTTAGCGAAAATGCCTGTCGCTATAAAGTGGCTAAAACTAGCACCAGCAAATAATAGTTTCCTTAAGCTAATACTTCATTATTATGTTTAATAATATTATGCAGACTAATGCTGTGGCCAAAGCTACCAGTTGCTAGGTACACATGTGCCATCTTTACACTGTGTTTGCTAACAGGGACTATACCAGGCACTATTTGCCAAAGACGTAAGTATTTAATTTTTATAATATTATAGTCACAAGCAATTTTATTATCAGATTGTATAGAATTCATGATCAATTGTTATGCAAGTTATCATAGCATGTACATAATAATGTATTAAGCTTGGCTATCCTTCATTTGGGTCTGCTTGTTATGGCAAATTAACTGATATCTTGGTATAGTATTATTACTATCTTAAGCCACATTTATAGAGTAAGCCTAGACTAGCACTGCATGCATGTACTTAAATTTCTAATCATCAATTTACACACTGCAGCAACAACACGAATCTTTCTGCCATATGGATCTAGTGCTGGTGACACAGCTGTTCCTAGATATGATGATGGTCATTCCCGGCCAACTACACTAACTACAGTACAATATGGGTTCTTTGGAAACCGATATAATTCTATCTATGTGAGTAACATGCACTTATATCAATGCACACTAATAATGTACATGTCACACATACACTCTCACATACACACACACACACACACACACACACACACACACACGTACACACACACACGTACACATGCACACAGCATACTTCTGTTATAGCATACAGTAATGTAAGAAGTGTGAATAACAGCCATAACAGCCCACCCTCTTGTAAAAATAAGCCTACAGAGCATGCTCAGAGAAAAGCCTCACGTTAAGAGCTAAACTAAGAAAAGACACCGACAAGACAGCTTCTTCAATCCTGTCCAATCCTTTGTAAAAAAAGGTACCAAACCAAAATAGCTTGAGAGGAATTTTGGTATGTAAGATTTTTTTGTTGTGGTTGTTTTGTTTCTAGATACCTAGAGCATAATAGCTAGTTTTGTGACATTGAGTTGTTGTTTATTTTCTCTCAAAATGGGATACTGTTTGATTGTGATGTGGTATCCGGACACCTATGGGAGTGGTCCCGCCCTTACTAGAGCGTACCACAGGTCAGGAGATCAAAGGGACCGAAACCTGTGGTTATGCAATGACAGTCAGGGAGCTCCTCTGATGACCGGAAAACAATTGGTGAATCACCATGTTCAACTAACCAGTAGCTTATAGGCCTTATAAAAAATAAGCTCTGGTAATACAGCCACTAGGTTTTATAAGCTGTTCAATTTTGGTGGACAAAAGCCCTCCCAAAACCCAACTAATTCTACCCCCAAACACACACACAAGTTATAGTTGCATGACCCTTAAGTGGGTAGGCACTCAATGCATGGTCGAGTGCTGCACACTTAAGGTGGAATGCAACTATTTTGTTTTCCATTGACCTCCTGTGAACCCTATAGCTACTCTGTTGCCATCTCCACCCATCCTGTAACCGGTAAAAACTCTGGTTGTTAGGCAATGGCAAACAAACACATGCACGCACACATACATGGACACACATGAACACACACACACACACACACACACACACACACACACACACAAACACACACAGGCATATATATACCTTTCTAAGACACATGGCATTGCATGCATACACACTTGTTTGGCATTGCCTAGCAACCAAAAACTGTATAATATTATATATATATTGGGGTTTAAATGCGAGGTTTAATGTTTGCATTTGGTTTTAAGCTTTGCAAACCTTGCATAAACTTGCAATCTTGCAATTAATTATTGGACCCTCACATTAATTTTATAAACCAATATATGGTATACACACATGAACAGGTTGGTACAAATGGATATGTGACATTTGATCGTGGTTGGAATTGGTTAGGACCCTTGGATTTCCCACGTCCTTCTCCTCCTTGTGTTTCTCCGTTCATGCATGATATTGACATTTCTAGAGGGGGTGGGTCAATCTGGTACCGAGAAATCACAGATTTGAATTCAATGGACATAGCAACAGTTTCTACATATCTGCACCAACTTCTACCTGATTTTCGGATGTTTATCCCAGCTCATGTGTTTGTTGCTACTTTTGAGAGTGTACCTCAATATCCAGGTTATTCTTCTAGACCCAGGAACACTTATCAACTGATCTTGACAACAAACAATGTATCCACTATAACTATGTTCAGTTATAGAAGCATGACATGGGGAAATTATGCTACGATTGGGTTCAATCTTGGTGATGGTAGAACTGCCTTCACCTTTCCACCATCACAAACTCGTGACGTAGTAAACATTGAGACACTCTCCAATGTTGGTGTACCAGGAATGTTTATTCACCGGATTGATCGTAAGTGTTTGCATTAAGTAATGTCTAAAATTCAACCAAAGCAAAAATGAATGATTTTTTTTGTGAATAATAATGCCATTGTGCCAACCTGCATTAATTTTATACAGAACCGACTATAACTCAGACACCTTCTGCAGTCAATATCACTTCNTTACTGCTAGATGCATGCAAGCACAGGCATTTGCATACTGGGAAAGTGAAAGGTAACCATGGCATGCATGCCTGCACAGTACAGAGCTTGCTCCTCTTTACAATTATTTTGGCCAGCTCAGCAATTTATTTACCTTAATACGTGACGTCACAGACGACCCTTTTCCAACTTCTGCCATTTTCGCAATCAGCTGGCAAAGAAACTCGTTATCTGGCTAGCTGTGTTTCGTGTACAGTGACAGAGAAGCAGACTGTTATAGGCGAAAGCTCTCCCCTTGCTACGCTTCATTTGTAAAGATTGGCTGCTCTATCACGCTTCTTTGTCGGATACGGATGCCACTGGTAAGCCTTGTCAGCGATCTCAAAAACAGTCAGCCATACTTGTAGCGCCTATGATTCTATCCTAGGCTAGCACTATCCTAGCTAGCTGTCTAGGCACACTTTTCGTAGCTTGCATTTTCTACAGTCTAGAGAAAAAGTAGCGTTTTAGCTCGAGGTCGGATCACTTCCGGTGAACTCCCGTGACACACACACAGACACACGGACAGATGACGCATGATATAAACGACCTACTGGTTAGTTAATATCATTGCATAATATACTAATGCATATACCCTGTAATTTGGAAATTTGGTCTCGGAACGTCTGGCCCGCGAGACTAGACAGACACACAAAACTTTGCTTATAATATGATGGTAATCTTTACTGAATCGGTCAAATTTAAGTGATGATTATTAAAAATGCAAAAAAATTTAGTCTCCAACTGATTTCCAAATTACAGGGTATATGCATTAGTATATTATGCAATGATATTAACTAACCAGTAGGTCGTTTATATCATGGGTGAATGTTATTTCTGAGCCATCAGGATTCACTGTGCTGAGCAGTTGACCAGCATCATCGTAGTTCAACCGGAGTCGAGAACCATCTGGATTACGGTACTCAGTAATCAAACTTTGATCATTAAACTCTGCATTGTACTCATTGCCATCATTATCAATGAATCTCTCTAAACCATATTCTCCATTAACATAGGTGAGTGTATGACCATTTGCATCAGTTTGAGTGGATGTCTCAAATCCACCATCAGTAGACACAAAGTTTTCCACAAGAACCTAAAATCAAGAACAGAGGAAGAGTCTTTCAAATATTTTGCAAATCTTCAAAAAGTAATAACGATTAGCGTTATTCGTACCTTATCTCCTATCATAATTCTCTCTCCTCCACCATCTGGTGTTCCAACTGAAAATGTTGGTAGCCCACCTTGCTCTCGTACTGCAATTGGGAACTCCTCTTCTATGTCAAATAGCAGCATCTGAGTTGTGTTTCTTGGTAAAATAGTTAGCTCAACATTTCCATTTCCATCCTGCATGAAACTGGACCCTGCTGCAAGTTCTCCAGCATTGTAATACTTTAGTCCACACAGAAGTTGTTTGTCATCATATTCCAGTGTTTCTCTCTTTCCTGTAGAGTAGTCAATGCTGATGAGGTCACCCTGTTCGTTGTAAGTATAGGTGGTGGAGCTGTTGCCAACAGTGATGGCTGTCAGGTAAGTCTCAGTTTCATCATAGGTATACAGACTGTATATGAGTAAGAATTAAATGTGCACATATTAAGTACATGGTAATTGAGTTGTATATAGTGAGCCATAACGTGCGGCCTGTGAA
>CAXIPT010000005.1:5527987-5539679 GCA_964030475.1 Tethya wilhelma | reverse complement strand
GAAAGTTTGAGGATAAAGTTCGACTCGAGACTTATTGTGGATCGTACGCATATGCATCACCAGAGGTGATTCTTGGTGAGCCATATGTAGCAGAACTACTTAAAATCACTTAGTAAAAGTCTTACCAATAAAATGGTCTGAGGAAGTTTTGAGCCTTTCACGGTGCCATATTTGAGAGCGTTGACACTTCCTCCAAGTCTTGATTGGAGAGTCATTTTAACCGTCCATGTCTGAGTGTCCCAGAGAGTGATACTTCCATCACTTTTGCCAGTGGCAAGCTCCAGAGTAGCATTGTTAGCAGCAATACTGGTGATCAGTTGGCCTTCCAGTGACCAAACCGGTTTAGCCTGTGTAGCATACAAGATTGAGAATGAATACACCATAATCTCATACCACTAGCTTACAAATACACCTGTCCTGTAGGACAGACAGAACTGACCTACAGGACATTTGGAACTGACCTCTAGGACATCCCAAGCTTTCACAGAGCCATCTGAGGAAAGGCTTACGACAAGGGGAGGCTTGGGATTCTCCCAGTTCACATCACTGCCTCCAATAGTGGTTGCCATGGTGATATTGTGTTCATGACCACGTAGTGTCTTTACCTGTTTCAAGAAAGGAAGCAAAAAAAAACAAAAAACCCCAACAAATTCAATAGAAGATTTAGATTACAAACAAACGCACAACATCATACCTTGTAGTCTCTAACTGGTCGACCCGTATCAAGACTGGCATCTACTTTCCTCCTCTGAAAGAAATACTTTCTCCATCTTCCTGGTCCTTCTGGGATCTGAAGGATGTCGCAGAATGTCCAGCGAGAAAGACAGTGACGCCTGGATTCGATTAGTATGTCTCATGTATCTTGATTTAGACCATGACATTGTACTTTAATCTAGGATTAAGAACAGGAGGTCTTTGATTTAGGTACTTACCTCCAGATGTAACCAACAAAGGATGCTTCATGAAACAGCTACAGTGTCAAAAAGTACACACACATGACCTAACGTAAAAAGCCTTTATACATGCATGAAACATCTCTAAATTTTTGCTAGTTACCCACCTTGCAGGTACCGGCAAACCTACACAAATCGTTGGCGGTCAAGTACTCACATATCAGCACAATACAGTCGAATGGTAGGCAGTCAAGAGTGAACTGATCGTCAGAATCCACCGAGGACTGAGTTTCAAGCTCCATCGCTGGGGTTGTCGGGTTCAAAGTTCACAAATTAGCGCCTCTCAGCCCCACCCACTATTTGTGGACCCGCCCATAGAAACAGCCGAAATAAAAACTCAATCTGACCAAAGCAATCTTTATTGGCTATACCTAACTTAGCGTGTTTTGGTAGATATAAGCGATGGCTGTGGACATAATCAAGAGAGCAATCCGTAGCGGGGATCTGGAGGCGTTGGGCGAGCGCAGGCTACAAGACTTGAACGTGGATGTTGACAATGCTCTTGGAAGTGATGACTTCACACCACTGCACTGGGCCTGCTACTACGGAAAGGCAGAGGTAGAATCATAGATTAATAGATTCATTGTACTTTAATGCATGTGAAAATCTATCAGTGTCAGTGTGCTTGTAAAATAATGTTTGATTTATATTATTAAATTTTGACTAGGTGCTGCAACACTTTTTGGATCTTGGTGCAGATGTGAACTTGAGGACGAAACAAGGATGGAATGGTGCACACGTATGCTCAATCAGAGGCTATGCTAACTGTTTGAAGGTACAATGTAATGCATAACAAGTTATTTTGTGCAATCGTGATAATAATGTATACATTACCAATGTCCATTGGCAATAAGTGCCAGCATGCCTTTATTGTGTGATCTGATACTAACTGCAGAGGTTAATTGACAGTTGTCTGACACATTATTGAGTGTTTGTAGGACAGCAGTGTGTGTAACTCAATCCTATGTGAGAATTCCAATAGTCAGACACCAGAAGACAGTGGTACACAACCTTAAAACACTATTGTATTTCAATTAAGTGTCCTATACCTGCTAAAGTACAAGGAGTTGGCCTGCAGTGCTCACTGATCAAGCAAATATTATCGCATACACTCATTTGAAAAGCAGCTGTATGTGTGTTTGTGTGTTTGTGTGTGTGTGCATGTGAAAAAAACAGTTGTATGTGTGTTTGTGTGTTTGTGTGTGTGTGTGCATGTGTGGTATTGCGGTACCGTATGGTACATGGTGTGTCCAGATTCCAGCATGAAACATGCCACATGCCTGCTTGCATGGTATTGTCCAATATGTAGGCCTGGCTCCCTTCAAAGTGTTCCATTTCTTTGAGTTTGTAACGTTGTTAACTTTCCATTTAGAAAAACTTGGTTGGTATGAGAAGGACAATGCAGATTAAAGGCTCTTTTTTCAGTCGTGATGTGAAAGCCTGTTCCCTTGTCTTTGATTCCCCAACTTTTTAAGAAATGTGGAAATATTTTTGGCCTAATGCATAAACCATTTGTACCTTTTTATGTGCAATTAGAACAAACACTTAACCACATGCAGGAAACATTTTAGCTTAAAAGTTATTTAACTTTTAAAAGGTCTGTATAGCACTATGTGATGCTTAAGCTTGTCTACTTTGAACTTTAGATAGTGACTTCTTGGAAGAGATGTGCATGGTAGAGGGTTACTGGTATACCACTTGTGCAGGAAGTTTGTGCAGGTGTATCTTTTGTGGCTACTAATTCACACATAACACAGTTATTGGAATTATCATTAATTTGCACATACATGACCACAATTGACTTGGATAGTCAATTAAAAACAAACATGTCTATACTATTATTTCTCTGGCCATTTCTTATTGCTCATTAGGAACCAACTCCTGGTACACCCAAATAGTGATCATCATGTGCTGCAGTTGTAGTTAAGTGTTTCCATTAGCTGAAGTACAAAGCACATAACACATGGGAACACTATTTACCATGCATGCAATTTTTCATAATAATGTTTTTTTTTTCTGTTATGAACAGATTTTATGCCATAATGGAATTGATCTCACTACATTGGATGGCAGAGGTATGCACGCACCATTTCTGTATGTACACATTTAATTATGTCATTCAAATACCAGCCTACAAATTTAAGCCAGCTCTACAATGAAAACGTGTAGGAGTATAAAAATGCTCATCACACCAGCTAGCCATACATGCTGAATGCAATGCAATGCCCTTCCATTGACTCTCCAGGTTACAGCTGTGCTCACTTGGCAGCTGCCCATGGAAAACGGGAGGCACTCCAAACCATCCTACGATCTGGAATTGACATCAGCACCATGGATAAGAGATACTGGACTGTAAGCCATCATGCTGCTTTTCATGGAAGGCTCGATGTTTTACGGGTAAGCGAACGAAAATTGATGGATGCAAACAATAGTTTAAGGTGGTGTTTGTGAATGGTTGTTGGAGAATGAGTTAATGAGGATGTGATGTACAAGATGAACGTGAGAAATATTGCATTTCGTTGTATCAATTCCATTAGTTTTGTGTTCAAATGCCATCCACCGTCTAGACAGGTCGCTAAGAAACAGAATGATGTATTCTGTAGCCAAATCATGTAGCAAATTTACTCCTAATGTCACTATTTCCTGAGCCAGTACAGCACTCTCAAATACTAATTCAAATGTATGAAAATAAGCCATAATGTTTAATATTCATGGACTCATTAATTAAAGACCATAGCATAATTATTTGTGTAGTCATGGACTCATTAATTAAAGACCATAGCATAATTATTTGTGTAGCAAAATTCGTTAAACCTAATGTCTAGTGTTTCCTGAGCCTCTTAGTACCTAATTACCAACTCATGAATATGCAAATTAACCACAGTGTTGAATATTCATGACTTTTTCAGTTTGCAGCGAATATGGAGATCGATCTCTCATCAGCAGATAAAGAGGGGAATACCCCTGCTCATTTAGCAGCTGCTGAAGGCCACCTCGATTGTCTTAGTTTTCTAGTGAAGAACGATCCAGAATTGTTGCCACAGGATGTGGTCACTGCCAGAAACAACAATGTGAGCAAGCTATACCATAAGCCAGCACTGTAAATGTATAATGTATGTGTGTGTATTTGATTGTTGGATTCATATGCCACCATGCATATTGTAAAGAGTAGGCTACCTCGTATCCAGGCTCTCAATCCTCCTTGACCTTTCACTTACCGCTATTGCAAGGTCAAAGGAGAGAGCCTGGGTACGTATGAGGCTAGTGATGAGCTTATGCTTGATCATCCTTACAATGACTGTTTGTGTCTGTTCAGGGTGCTACACCAAAGGACTTGGCCACCAAGTTTCAAAGACAAGACTGCGTGGACTATCTCTTATCAATTGAGAACGAGGCAACTAGTGGTAAGAAAGTGGGGGGAAAAATCTCAACCACATACAGTGAACATTTTGCTCTGCTCTGCCCTCAATTTCAGATGAGGCTAACACTGAGTATCCAGCTCACGCAGCTGTCGAGAGAGGAGAATTGGCATTGTTGAAGAAGTTGGTTCAAAGTGGATCCTATGGTGTCAACGATCTAGACAAGAGAGGGGACACACTGGCACACAAGGGTATGTGAGCTAGCTAGACTGGGAGTGAGTCAGCGTGTGATTGATTGAAGTCCAGGGTACTAATGTGTAAATGCTTTCAAAGTTGTCTTTGTGTGTGAGTGTGTGGGTGACTGACTTTGAAACTATAATTCACATGTCATATTGTGACATTTACAAGAATTTGTAACTTCAAAAATAATTTTCAACACTCCTGAGAGTTTGCTAAACCACAGTTAACACAGTAACTAAGTGTAAAATGGTGTATAAACATATAGAAAGTAAACACACACACACACACACACACACACACACACACACACACACACACACACACACACACACACACNACACACACACACACACACACACACACACACACAGTCACACACACACACACACACACACACACACACACACACACACACACACACTCCCTCCCTCCCTCTCAGATCATCTGCCAGAGGTGTGGTAGAGTCAGTGAGAGAGAAGAGGAGTTCCTAGACCTCCCTGTGGCCCTCTCTGGTCGGCCGGGACTGACAGAGGCTCTCAAAGAGACCTACATTGAACAAGAGACGCTGGACGGAGCCAACCAGTATCGCTGTGAGAGGTGTGACCAGCTGGTGGACGCTAAGAGAGTAAGTGTCATGTGATGATCATGTGATCATGGATGTCTTGTGCAGCTCCAAAATTTTATGCTCTAATTGAAGCATCTTCGAAGATAGTGTAGTTAATTGTATGACTCAAGCATTCAGTTACAGAATAACAGCATTTACAACCCAGTTATAACTCACACATGAACAGTTATAACTCACACACGAACAGTTATAACTCAAGCATATACAGTTGTACCTTTTCAAACCCAATTACAGTATAGAAGTATAATGTAGTTATAACTTTGGCATACCCAGTTATAACTCCGAACATACCCAGTTAATAATTCAAGCAATATTTATTAGACTGCTTGTAGAAATCACTATAATATTTTGTCTTCTCTTTATGTGTTTCCAGGGATGTCGTATCAGAAAGCTGCCTTCTATCCTGACCTTTGCACTCCTTAGATTTCTCTATGACTTCAAGAAGGGAGAGAGATACAAGGTACTGCTCTAGTTGCCATGGCAACACTTCTACTACATACATTGCACACTGTATGATATAAAATACTGTATAGGGAGAAAATTAACAGGCATTGAGTTTGGCATAATTAGAAAAGTCTTTAATTACCAAAAATTAATGTTATAAAATTGTTAAGATGTTTATACAGGAGTGGACTCCTGGTTTTATACTCACTAACAAATTACAACACTTGCCATTAATTTTTCCTTTTAAAAAAAAATTGTTTACTATACATCATGGTGTAGTTGCCATGGCAACACTGTACATATATAGCACACTGTATGCCTATTGGATAGTTCGTTGCTGACTCAATCCATTATCTCAAACCTTGTCTAACCATTCCTCCGTTAGGATACGACCAAGTTCAAGTTCCCCCTGGAAGTGGACATGGCCCCCTACTGTGAGCCTCAGTCGGTAAGGGGTGGCTCAGTGTACCAGCTCTACTCTGTTGTCATCCACAGTGATAGTACTCACTCTGGCCATTATACTGCCTACATCAGAGATGTGGACGACCTGGGCGAGTGGACACATCCTGTGAGTTGTTTAGCAGGGGCTTGCATGGCATGAGGTTGCTGGGTTGGTTTGATTGTAAGCTCAAGTATTCAACACTGTAAGTTGAGATATCCTCGCCCATAATTTAAGCTAGCTAAACTTCAAAGTAGCCTAGACACTACATTTGTATTTCAATACAAGTGATAACTAGAAGCCAATTGCTTTCATTTTAACTCATGTTTGACTTGTGTACTCCCAAACGTGTTGTGTCTGCAATTTGTGGTATTTGCATCAATACCGTAAGTTATGTTCCAAATATTTATGATGTGCGCAATATTGGTCGAATCTTGAGATTGGACCATATAATTAACAAAAATTGAAAACAGTATAATATATATATTAAAAAACCTCTGAACAAAGGATACTTTGGGGACAATATAAATTCGGCTTGTTTGTCCTTTGTAGAGAGGTTGTCCTCTTCTCAGAGGTTCTGTTTGTATTGCTACAATAGGGAATCGGAATATTTGGGAACCAAGAATTGTCCTTTGTTGAGAGATTTATAATACAGTGTCCCTATCTCTGAGGGTCCACTATCGGAAGTTCTACTGTATGTATATATACAATTTCAGAGATTGTGATTCACGAAAATTAGTTCTAAACAGCAAAGACAGACTTTTCACGGACTTTTTTTGTGCCAGAAAAATTTGGAGCTATGTGATATGCATGCTGTCTTTCTTTGTCCTACAGGACAGTGATCCCGTCCAGCTCCAGGCCGACCTGACCTCTGGCAATGTTGACCTGATAGAGTATGACAACCCTGCCGATCTGATCACGGCACTTTTGAAGCAAATTGGGGGCGTGGCTTCAACTACTAAAATATGCAAAGTATGTTCAAATTTCTCTATTGTGTAGTGTACAATCATCCAATTAATGTATGATAAGTTTTTTTTTTCCGTGTCTAGCTAGCTTATGGATAGATACACTTTACACAGTAATGCATTCCTTTTGTTGCTGGCTGGTTATTTGCCTATTGTAGGTACTTCAGGAGAAGACTGGTGTCACTTGGAACAAGAGATTTAAGAAACAGTTTGGACCATTCCTTCAGGTAAGTCAATAAACAAGCAATCTGCACAAGCAATGTAGGTAATAATCAGAGGGGGTTGGACACGCAAACACACGGTATATTGATATATGATGATGATTGCATTCCATAGGCTAGCATATTATCCACGCATGGTCCAACCCCCCCTGGGCAATAATTATAAACCTACAGCCTTTAGCAGCATAATATCACACAACTGTACATGTTGCTTGTTTGTTTGCTGATTTATTTATTGCTTGAAACTCTGTCCATAATTTGTTTCCTATGTAACCATGTCTTGGACAGGTATTCTGATATACGTCTACTCCTGCGGAATAGAGAATGTCATAACGACTGCCCACTTGTGCTGACCATGCGTCAGTATTCTCCCCTGACCTTTTCAGCATAGGGGGCCCCCTATGCCTTTTTCTAAAATTTGCTTTTGTGTGGTAATGGGTATGGTTAAAGTCTTTTGAAGATACCACAGAACCACGCCCTACCGCAGAATTTCTAGGGAAAACACTGAATTGTGTGAATATATTTACCCAAACCAGCAGCAAAGGTGCTCGTGTTTTTCGCATTAATGATTACCATCCTCATAATCTTACATCATTCAAAAGTCTTAGAATTGCTTAATGCTTAATGTATAAGTGATATTTTTTTATTGCACAATGTCATGAAGCTCACAGTTCTAGCGATGGATTCTCACATCCATCTTCTCCAACACCATCACTCCAGTTGCAGCTGGGTTAGTCTCTGGCACTCCCAGGCTGGTGTTCCCTGCTGCTCTGATCAGCTCTGCATTAGCTCTTGCAGTAGCTGGTAGATAGAAGGCTTCATTCATTGTGCAGCCTGTCACTAGCTCTGCTACTCTTCCATTAGTGCTGTCACTACAAGCAATGGGCTTGGATAGACTTTCTTCTGTCATAGTGTCTTGGCTTTCTTTGACTTGATGATTAGTACTCTGTTTGAGTAAACTAAGACACTGACAGGAAGTCAACCTTTTATTCTGCAGCGGCACAGCTAGGGAATTCCCCCATTACTGCAAGCTAAGCTTTTGTTTACTTCCCTTCTGTAAAATTTAATACTCTAATGTTGCACGTGTACAATTGATGACCTTTACCGATTCTCCCAGTATCATACGTACGGTAGTACGTATAGTAGGAATGGGCCGACTGTCCCATAGACACAATACAAAATGTTGGCCACTATAAAAATCTAGCCAAACAAAATTAGGGCTTGAAAGTTGCTGAGAAGCTCTCACTGACAGAATACCAACTGCATGCAAGGCCTAACACTCACAAAAACTTTCCTCAGCACTCGTAGAGAGCGCTAGTGGGAAGCCACCATAGTGCCATTTTTGTTCGGCTAACGTACGTACGTACGTACGTACTTACTTACTTCCTAACTGACTTACTTGAAAAGGATTTCCAGAGAACCAGAATGTGTTGAGCCAACTTTGACAGCACATGCTGCTGCTAATGGACAGTGCCTCTGCCTTCAGTGGCTCATAGACCAAGGAGCTGATGGTAAGTACAATTGTTTTCCAATTAAAGCACTTTTGAGGGAAAATTGCCAGAACTTTCAATAATGTGAAGGCTGCCTTGTTCATGAGCAGTCAATAAGGGACCTGGGTATATATAATATTTTTTTTGCAGTTTCTCTAAAGAACAATGATGGAGAGACTCCAAGATCTCTGGCCATTCGGTTCGCTCGTGTGGGCTGTATCTCGATCCTTGCTGCCAACGGTTACGGCATCGAATTCAGTGAAGAAGAACAAGAATGTAAAGAGGAAACAGCAGACGACCGTCAAATGTTGGCAAGTGCACAAGAAAAACTCGAAGAACTCCAAAAACTCTTGGACACTGCAAAAGCTCGATTTCGACAGCTAGGAGGTGAACTTCCTGAAGAGAAGTCACCATCAGTGAAGAGTGCTAGCGATCACAAGCAACAGGTGATTGAACTTCAGAAGAAGCTGGAGAGAGAGAGGGTGAGGAGAGAGACGCTGGAGAGTGAGTTGGACCAGATGAGGAAGAAGCTTCATGGCCACCAGAAGGTCGCCAGAAACAAGGTGAGCAATAGTCAGGTGGAATAGGGTTAAGTGTTTCGAAGTTTTAGTCAACACAATGTCATATGCTGGCTGACTCAAATACTTCAGCAAATTGCCATTGTATCTGGCATTAATTTAATTGAAATTGAAAACACATTCACCCACCCACACATACACACCCACACACACACTATGTAGTCCACCCCCTCTCACAGCTCCTCGGCAACTGAAGACAGTGAACGTGAAAGAATACGAAGACTAAAAAGAAGGCTGTCAAAAAAGAAGTATGCTCAAGGGGGAGCATTTATTAGAATAGACCACATTTAGCCAATCACACAAATCAATACAATCATACTATACACCAGTGCCTGCTTTGATAACCATTATAAAAACAATTGTTTCATGCACGATCAGTTTAATCTTTAATCATTCAATTTATAGGTGGCTTGCCAAAAATTATACTTTAGCAAAATTAATAGAATCACAACACCTATCAAAGTGATGTACACACATTTACCACTATATGAGTATAAAGAAAATAAGCAAAAAACAAGTGCATTAAAAGGTAATGCATAAATTGTGTAGCAATAACAATACAGAATAAACAAACACTGTAGAATATACGTACAAAAAAAAACACTTTCATTTTCAATGCCAAATCACGATAGGCATAAGCGTGTGTGTGCAGTAACAATAACTTAGCTTCCTAAATTGAGATGAGCATAGTACACCATTGGTTTGCGTGGTGAGAACCTAGCATAAAATAACTTGTAGGACTTAAAAGAATAAGTAAGCAAAATACACGAGTGTGTTTTACGTGAAAGTATGCACCCATACAACTATAGAGTTATCACCGTTATACAATACAAAAAGAAAAAAAAAACAAAACGATTTGAACTGTGATGCGCTATTGTGCAGCCTGTTCCTCCTTTGTTTCTTGGCCCTCGTTTGGTTGTTTCTCAGTCGATTGCGATGGCGTCGAATTGGACTGAGGCTGTTTCCCTCCACTCGTGGGTCGCTGAGGCTTTGGGGAAGAAGCATTTTGTGACGGTTCTGGCCAACCGCCAGAATTGTCCACTTTGGGACTATTTTGACTCCACCCACTTGCTCCACCCCCTCCTCGGCCTTGACGTTGGTTTCTGTAGCCACGACCACCACCCTTGAATCTGCCACGCCTACCAAAGTTGCCACGCCCTCCTCCTCCTCGTCCCCCTCCTCTCTGCCGACGTCTATCAGGACCTTGATCATCATCTTCCGGAGGACTCTCTTGCTGCAGGAGAACACACACACACACACACACACACACACATTATATAGTAAGTATAGTACCATCTCCATACATTTAAAAAATATGCCACGGAGAAGCACTGGGATCTGGATCACAGAGTTGCTATAGCTCTAAAGCTCAACTTGGACACCAACAAATCATTCATCGCATGAAGTATCTACAACACTACCTATAACAGCTACACTTGAACAGTGGTACACTGGGAACGTGGATGACGTTCCTCACCTTATCCTCCTCGCTGGCCTCCTCCCTTTCCACGCTGGGGTCAGAGTCCGTATCGGAATCATCATTCTCGTCAGACTGGTAAATCTCGTCCTCGTCCCGGATGTCCAGCTGATGGGATGAGCCCTCTCCTTTTGGCTCAAGCTGCTCTGATGAGGGAAGATCACCTTGAGGCCTTCGACTATCATTGTGCATCATGTACCATTGAAACATTGCAGATAAACCACCACACAGTGGTATAAATGTATATGGTCTACCTACACACACACACATGTATCAATTATTGTGGTACAATATTTTGTGAATTTTGTGATTTGACTGTAAAAATGAAAATTTTCACAACGAAAATTTAGAAAACTGTACATTGGCAATATAATTTCAGAGATCGTGATTCACGAAAATTAGCAAATAAAGGCTTTTCACAAACTTTTTGTGCCAGAAAAATTTGGAGCTATACGGTGTCTACCACAGATTGGGAAATTTTCACTTGCAAAATTTTTTTCATTAACTGTGAATATTTTCGCTTGCTTACAACAAAAGACACATGTACAGTACACTGTACTGTTGGTTAAAAAACTCACCCAGGGTCCCTCGGTCTACCTCCTCTCCCCCCTCTAAAGCCACCCCCTCGACCTCTACGACCCCCACGTCCTCTGGCAGTATACTCGGTTGTGGGGAAGTAATGAGTAGGGAGATCCCCTCCGTAGCCTAACTGACTGTCCATCTCTCTCCGACTCTGCAGGATGTGCTCCACCTCTGAGAGGTGATCCAGATGATAGCTCATCATCAACTTGGCATTCTCTATTGCATTCTTTCTCCCAATGAAATCAAAGGGTACCTATAGTAGACACACACACACACACACACACACACACACACACACACACACACACACACACACACA
>CAXIPT010000005.1:5496123-5527782 GCA_964030475.1 Tethya wilhelma | reverse complement strand
AGAGAGAGAGAGAGAGAGAGAGAGAGAGAGAGAGAGAGAGAGAGAGAGAGAGAGAGAGAGAGAACTTAAAAACTAACTTTCTGAGCAACAAATTCATTCCTATCCAGTAGTGACTTCTGTGTGGCAAGATCTCTGAAGTGCATGTCAATGAGAAGAAAGGCTCTGTCCAAACAAGCCTCATTGTCTGCCTGTTAAAAACAAGAAAAAACAACAAAAAACAACAAAAGACTTCTTATTTAATTTTGTTAGCAGAGATGGACTAGACAAGAAATGAGACTAGTAAACTAAGGATGTAGCCTCTTAAGCCAGGCCTTTTCTGCTATGTACAGCATGCGAGGAGCGCCTGGTTTACGAGGCTACTAAGAATGAATGTGAGGCGCTTAACTTACCACAACGACCAAAGAGTTTTTCGCAACATCGTACGAGACACAGACAGCTTTGATCTTTGTGCTGAAGTTGTTGTGAATGTTTCTTCTCTGACAACTACACAGTGACACACAGTGACACCACAAATCAAAAACAGTTTTGCAATATGCTATAGTTACAAACAAGTGCAATCTATGGCCACTCAAACAGTAACACCAGCCACAGCGCTTTGGTCTGGATATCTACAATGTCAAATGTGTACACTCACAAGGCTTGCATGTCTTCAGGAACCGGAAACTCTTTGCTGAAGAAATGAAGCTTTGACAGGGGAGGGCTGCAGGCAATATCCTCCAGAGAACAATATCCTTCTCTCAGAGTCGTAGGCTAGACACCTTATACTGTCTGCAGAGGTCAAAGATCACAAAAGAAAGAGAAAGAAAGAGAGTGAGAACAATTTTTTAAAGCATAATACACTTACAACAAAAGCAATTGCACACAATCATACACATGTACCAATTGTGCTATGTATTGTACATCATGTAGTATATTATTGTAAATGTCACAGGGACTAGATAATACATGTGTACACGTACACACAAGCTAAAGATAACCATTATACTACACAAGCACACAATATACTGCAACATGTACCAACCAACAATACAGCTAGCTGTAATTCAGTTATTCCATTTAATGCCCACTATTGGCTCACTCTGATGTCCTCTGAGTGTGGTAACGAACTTGAACCCAGATGATTCTAATTGGAGCACATTGATCTGCCCACTGAAGTCAGCCACAAAGGCATACTTGTTTGTTTCGTCATACGTGCTTTGGGAGGTCAAGGTTCAAATCAAACAAAACGTTACACAGGTAGTGGTATATGATAGGCTAAGATAGTTTTACTTGAATGTAAGAACATTAATATTAATATTCTTAGAAAAGGATATTCGACTGCCAAACACCAAGCATGAGCTTCAAAGGTACCCAGTTTTCGGCCTGTCTTGGTGCAATGCCACTGGAAGGTTTTGTCACGCCCCACACTAAGAATCCACTCGTGCTTATCAACGTACTTCAGCGATGTTACACGATTGGTGTGTTCTATATATGTATGTGTTTGTGTGTGTATATGTGCACATGTGTGTGTGTGTGTATGTTCAATGTGCATACAATATACTTCCACAGATGTAAAAATATTCATAATAGCAGTTAAAATTAATATCAAAAGTATTTTGTGTGAGCAATTTTTCTTTCCATACCTGAGTAAGTTCTCTTTGTATCAATGCGATTTAAGTCTTGAGATAATTTGTACTCCTTGAAATCAAACGAAATAATAATTAACAACCACATCAAATGCTATAGTATCTAGGACAGCACACACACACACACACACACACACACACACACACACACACAAATATATATAGTCACTTAAAATTTAATAATAATATCATGTGTACATATATTATGAAGATGTATGGACTATTGCTTACTTTTCATTTGGCAATCGCAGCTTGTCATGTTCCACAATGTCTTGATACTTCTCATTGCCTGACTGAAACTCGACCACATGGAGCTGTACGATAGAAGGAGAGATAATCGAACGAGAAAGGTCACCTTTTGATTCTTACAACTTTCTAGTCAACAATTATACGTTCAAAATTGACACAAGCATGCAGAAAGTGAAAACTACACTCGCAAAGACCACACCCACCTCTCCCTTGGACTTGAGGAGGTGTCCAGTCCACCATCCAGCGGGCTCGTTGTCATGATGGGGCAAGAAGGCCTGTAGAGTACAGACACCATGTTCACTGACACTAATGAATGCTAATTAGAGTAGACACACTATCAAAATAACACTACAAGCAGTGATTGATTGGTTAATCTACTTAAAAATCAATTTTGATTGTATGGGAGCACCCTTCGTTTGTGTATAATTAGATGGGGATTGAACGGGGGTGCCTAACGAGAGAAAAAAACAAAAACAAAAAAACTGACAACGTCTCGCTCAAACTAGGCTAATGATTGTTTTAGTATGTACAATAGTGGGTGTGGCAGATAATATTAGAGGGGAGGATATGGTACATTAACACACACACACAATCACATGCTGTAGACTCTCTCTCTCTCTCTCTCTCTCTCTCTCTCTCTCTCTCTCTCTCTCTCTCTCTCTCTCTGATAAAACTTTAAAGGGGTGTGCTAAAGAAAGAAGGTGACATCATTAATACTGGCAGTATATACACAGACAAAAAGAGAGGACACATGTCACAAGCCATAAGAATAAATTCGCAATAAGCGCATGGTGCAAATTTTGGGTATTTTTCATATGATGCAACATTATATGTGGGAAATGTATGCAAAAGGTACACTTTCACATTGTGTAATACATACAAGAAACAAGTAAAAAGTGGTTTGTGCTACACTTTACTAAATTTTTTGCACCCCCAAAAATTTCCCAATATAATATATAGTATTACAAATATGGTGATATTATCACCTAATCAACACTTAGTATTATGTGTATATATGTGTGTATGTGCACACACACTAGGCCTATATATAAAGGATGATGGCCTACCTCGACTTTTGTTCCAGGGCTTGTGGACGGCTTAGCAACGGGTACAGGAGGATATCTGACGTGACTCAAGTCCACCCATGTTGACTGCTTCCAACTGTATAGCACACACACACAGAGAGAGAGAGAGAGAGAGAGAGAGAGAGAGAGAGAGAGAGAGAGAGAGAGAATAATAAGAGAGATGTAGATCAAACGATAATGCATCCACTTGCTAATGAAGTAGCTGGTAATGTATTTATATGTGAAAGTATTCCATTGGTATGCATTTGGAGCACAGCTATACAGAAAATTGACTGCATTGGCAACTGTACACTATCAATGGTGTGCAATATTTGGATTCAACTGTGGCACAAATTTCCATATTCACTTTCAACAAGCATGAAACACCACACTTCATAAACTGTGACATTTATATCTTCAAAAAAAGCTATGGACTTACTCTTTAGGGAAAGACAGCATCACTTTTCCATTGCTAAGATCCAAATCTTGAATATATGCCTGTACAGAACATTGCCAGAAATTTCATAATTTTAAATTTATGTCATACAAAACATTACCGAACATGCTTGGAAACCAAATTATCTGAAGCCGCGGTGAAACACAAGTAAGTGAAACCTTTACTCTAAATGAGGCACACACACATACTCCACACCATAAAAAAAGTGTGATTGAAAGGTAGTCAAGAAATAAACCGAAAAGGACTTAAGCTCACCTCGTAGAAGGCACCACAGACGTGAGGGAAGACCACCTCTACCTCCATAGCTCGTTTCTGGAAGGAGGGATCAATAGGCACACGCACAGAGTCAACTTCGTTCCTCCCACTTTTCGCTTCTTCCTGGAATTCCAGTCAACGTTTGGCGCCTCTTGTGGAAATGGGTCGTCAAATCAATTTGCAAAGTTTGAAAGACAACCTTTGAGTATTTTATGTTGACTACCTTTACCAGCCTTATTGATAAACATGTGACTTGTCATGTGAGATTCATAGTCAAAGTACACAAGTTTACATCTCTAAAAGGCCAGCTCTAGCGATCGATGGCTGCACTACCAAAGGCAAAGCGTCCTTCCTTTGTGAGCAAGCTAGAAGGTCACACATCCACGGTGAACGATGCAATACTTGTGCCCGGTGAAGATGCTGTGATATCAGTCAGTGATGACAAGTAAGTATTAAAGCAAAAGTTCATGAACCATGCAGACTGCTGAAGTCTAAACATAAAGCACTTTTAATATCAAGAAGTAGTTTGTTTTGATTAATACAAATATGCATAATCTGTAGCAAAAGAATCTGTAGAACACTTCCTTTTTTATGTTTGATGTAATATGCACTCTTTAAGCTATGTTATGTGGCTATTTCCATGCTATTTCCAAATAACTTGATTTGTTAATTTGGAATCTTGCAAATTTATCACTCAAACTTCACACTTTTTTCTTTCCTCCTCTCTTCAGTTCATTGCGTGTTTGGGTGAAGAGAGACAGTGGGCAGTACTGGCCCACCATTTGTCAAGTGTATCCGTGTAAGTATAGATGGTTGGATGCTGCAATAGGACCTAACCTTTAGCTGTCAGTAACTACACTTGTAGCAACAGATTACAAAGCATACTGTTGGACTGAAAGAGTTCCATATTATTTTGTTTGGATGAGCATTAATGTGCTAAGAGTCTCTGATCTGTTTGTATTTAGCATCACCATGGTGACCATGAATGTTGATTACTCTCTCTCTCTCTCTCTCTCTCCTTCCCTCTCTCCCTCCCTCCCTCCAGCCTCGGCCTCTTCCCTGGCGTACCATCATGAGTCACAGAAGCTATTTGTGGGACTTGGAAGTGGAACCATAACAGTGAGTTTGGTTTACCTGTGTCTATCATGTGACTTTGATGTTTGAGTGCTGAGTGATCATAATCATTCTCTCTTCCACTGAACTCTAGTTCCAAAAGAGGCTCATGAGTTATAATCACAAATCTGTATATTATTATACCATAGATATTATAGTGTATAATATCTATGATTGTACCAATTTGTATTTACACTACTTTTGTATAATTATGGTCATTATAAGTGTGTGTGTGTATGTGTGTGTACACAACTACAACCTGAAAGTGTTGGTAAACAGTGTCTTATGTTTGCCTATCCTTGTACTGTACCTTAGCTTGGTAGCTGTTTCTTGTTGTGGTCTCATAAGTTCATGCACTTGGTTCAACCCAGACTTGTTGACTCAACACATGAAAGCTTTCACAATGGACCCCTTCTTCTGTGTTCTAAAATGGGCTAAAGTTGTAGAGTGGCTTGCAGATCTCACAACTCTTACTGTCCATTGTCCTTATCTCTGAACTTTGTCTAAGCTAGCTGTGGGAATGTGTCTGTCTTGATGCACCTGTGTGTGTGTGTGTGTGTGTGTGTGTGTGTGTGTGCTGTCCTAGATACTAGAGTATTTGATGTGGTTGTTAATTATTATTTCGTTTGATTTCTAGGAGTACAAATTATCTCAAGATTTAAATCGCATTGATACAAAAAGAACTTACTCAGGTATGGAAAGAAAAATTGCTCACACAAAATACGTTTGATATTTAACTGCTATTATGAATATTTTTACACCTGTGGAAGTATATTGTACGCACATTGAACACACATACACACACACATGTGCTCATATACACACACACACACATAATTTAATTTATATAGAACACACCAATCGTGTAACATCGCTGAAATACGTTGATAAGCACGAGTGGATTCTTAGTGTGGGGCGTGACAAAACCTTCCAGTGGCATTGCACCAAGACAGGCCGAAAACTGGGCACCTTTGAAGCTCACGCTTGGTGTTTGGCAGTCGAATATCCTTTTCCTAAGAATATTAATATTAATGTTTTACATTCAAGTAAAACTATCTTAGCCTATCATATGCTATAACTTAATACCACTACCTGTGTAACGTACGTTTTGTTTGATTTGAACCTTGACCTCCCAAAGCACGTATGACGAAACAAACAAGTATGCCTTTGTGGCTGACTTCAGTGGGCAGATCAATGTGCTCCAATTAGAATCATCTGGGTTCAAGTTCGTAACCACACTCAGAGGACATCAGAGTGAGCCAATAGTGGGCATTAAATGGAATAACAGAATTATAGCTAGCTGTATTGTTGGTTGGTACATGTTGCAGTATTGTGTGCTTGTGTAGTATAATGGTTATCTTTTAGCTTGTGTGTATGTGTACACATGTATTATCTAGTTCTTGTGAAATTTACAATAATATACTACATGTGTATGTACAATACGTAGCACAATTGGTACATGTGTGTGCAATTACTTTTGTTGTTAGTGTATTATGCTTTAAAAAATTTGTTCTCACTCTTTCTCTTTCTTTTGTGACCTTTGACCTCTGCAGACAGTATAAGGTGTCTAGCCTACGACTCTGAGAGAAGGATATTGTTCTCTGGAGGATTCGATCAAATTGTTATCGTTTGGGACATTGGATCTCAGAAAGGAACTGCATACGAACTGACAGGACACCGGTACATGCACGTGTGTGTGTGTGTGTGTGTGTGTGTGTGTGTGTGTGTGTTGCTTTATATGTGGATGTGGGTTTGTGTGTACATAAGTTTACATACCTCAACTATTAATTTTTATTGCCAAATTATATTACTACAATATGAGCAGAGATTTTTAACCCAAGCATAGTGTATTGGAAGACTAATTTTTATGATTCACACACACATACACACATATCTTTAGGAGCAAGGTCCGCTCATTAGCATATTCGTTCCACACTCGTAAGCTGTTCTCCAGTGGAGAGGACTCCAAGGTGTTTGTGTGGGACCTTGAGACAGAGAGACAGGAGACTGCCGAGTGGGGGGCAGGGGGCGCCTGTGAGAAGTGTGGGATCCCTTTCTTCTGGAACCTCAAGGAACAGTGGAGCCAGAAGAGACTCGGAGCTAGACAGGTGAGGGTGTGAGGGTGTGAGGGTATGAGGGTGTGAGGGTGTGAGGGTAGAGGGTGGAGGGTGGAGGGTGAGTGTGTGCGAACTTGCCACTGTCAAGAAATAGTAAAGAAATCGATTCTCTGTACTCTTTTTTATTCCCAGCATCATTGTCGGAAGTGTGGTAGAGCTGTTTGCAAGGACTGCTCTGAACACGAGACCACCTATCCTCCAATGGGCTTTGAGATCCCCGTCAGAATGTGCTCTGATTGCCATGCCGAGATCACAACTGATGAGTAAGACACTCACATCTCTCTCTCTCTCTCTCTCTCTCTCTCTCTCTCTCTCTCTCTCTGTCTCTCTCTCACATGCACACACACACACACACACACACACACACACACACACACACATTGCATTGCTGTAGTCGGACTCCTCTAGCTTGTAGTTGGAACATCGATAAGGCTGCCATGTGTATGGATCTGGACCAGCTGAGAGGGTTGATGGTCACAGTCGCTGCTGACAAGATTATCAGAGTGAGTCAGATAATACTTGGTGTCAAACCCACCTGTACTGCATAGTTCAACTGCTGTGTGTGTTTCAAATGGTCAATCTTGAATCCTGCTATGTGGCTAGTTTACTTGCTTGCAATTCTTATCTTTTTCTCCACAGATATACGATGTCAAGTCTCTACTCTCATAGATAATGCATTATAGGGTGGTGATTGGTTTGTTCTGTTCTAGTCCACTTCTTCAGATCTTTTTTTTTAATTACGAAAGACATGATTTATTCATGCACACACATTATTTTTTCGAATGTACAGTATAATTGGTTTGACTTGATCTAGCTTCTATATAAGTGTATATATTATGTATGTTTTGAGTGCCAAGCTTTTCTCTGTGTGTGTGTGTGTGTGTTTGTTTCCAATGTGTTTCATTTTCTCTATATTAATAATTTTAATGCCAATAATTATTATAATTTGCCCATGCATATACTATATAATAGATGCACACCCACCCCACCCATATATCCACACACACATTAATCGATTTAAAAAAAAACATTATTCAATAATATAATATTAAGCATGCACACAACAATACATACTGCTATCTCTTCAGTGAAGGATGCTTTGGTTTGCCTAAAGAAGTTGAATTGTTCAGCAGATCTCTACTGTCACCTCCTCCGCTAGTGGAGGCTACTTTCAGTCTTATCAAGTTGGCCTGCCACTCTTCCAACTGCTGGACCAATTTCTTCTTTTTGAACTTTGCAGCTTCTCTGATGATGTCAGTAACAAATGCCTTTCTCACTTCAATGGACCCACGGACCGTCTCCAAGTGATGGAATATGACATCATATTCTGTAAGAGGTCGAGTAAAAATATATAGTGATGGTGCTCTTTAAATAAAATATTCTTTATAACTATAGCATTACAAACATGTGAACCTGCACACATTGACACATGCATACCTCTATGTGCACATCAGTATGATTAAGTGTAGGCACACTCATTCTGTTTACATACACATGTACACATAAACATAGCAGTACAAGGCATATAGATATAGTGCCTGCATGGATCCTCGAGCTAGCTCACATATAATATTATGTGAGATATGCGTCAAGACAGAGGAGGCATAGCTAGTGCAGACAACTGTAAGTGAACCATTATTGCTAACTATACCACACGCAACTCCTGAATACATGCACAAGTCAAAAGAATATAGATGATTGGGTGCATGCCTATGGCCTTGGAATGGAAGATATATCATGTATCTATACCATAGCCTTGTACCCAGGCTCTCTCCTTTGACCTTACACTGACGATAAGGAGAAATCAAAGGGAAGAGCCTGGATGGGTACGAGGATATAGACACGAACAAGATGTATACAAAACTCACGTTTTCCTTGCTTCCTAACTTCCTTCACAATCAGTCCTTTGATCCTCGAGTTCTCTTGTCCTTGTTGTTTTTGGATCTCCTCTGTCAACAACTTTGAAGCGAAGGAGACATTATTCAGCCGTGGTCCTCCCCCTCCCCCTCCCCCTCCTCCGAGGGACGTGGGTACGGGCGACGGAGATTTGGTAGACATCGTTGTGGGGGTGCTCCTACTAATTGAGGAAGAATTAGACAATAATTTCAAAGCATTCTCCCCCATCGCTCCACCACCACTACTAGTTGCACTGGTAGCAGTCGTACTGAGTGGGGTCGAAACAACATTGTTGCTATTAGCTTGTCGTTTGGAGCTAGGGATCTGTGGAGAGGGAGAGGGTGATCGGTCTCTCTTCCTCGGAAGACTCTTCTTCTGGAACTTCTCCAAAGCTCTAGCACCAGCACCACCACCAGGTGCTGTGACTGAGTTGGCTGCATTAGTAGCAGCACTGTTGTTGGAAGTGATACGTTCCTCGGGAAGAGAGGAAGACTTGAAAGGCTCCGGTTGTGAAGAAGAGCTTGGTGCTGTGATTGGAGAAGGGGTCATTGAAGTGATTTCTTCGGATTTTGAAACTGCTAGCGTCTGTTGGTGGGCATCTTTTGGAGTAGTAGAGGGTTTATTATCGACGGGACGATTATCGGGAGGTGATTCAGTGGTCCGAGGGGATGGGGTGGTGATGGGTGATGATTGTGAGGGTGTGGAGGTGTTTGGGTGTGATTGGGGAGGAGGGGAGGGCTTGGGGGAGAGGGAACGAAGTCTTGAGCGTCTTCTACCGGACGACCTGCTACTAGTTCTCCTGTTCATCTCAACCATGTGCTCGTCAGCAAAGATATCCATTTCATTGTCCACTTTCTGCAGGCAAACAAACGGACAAGACAAAGTCACTTTAGAATAACAACTCCATATACCTAAGCTTGAACAACAATGCGATCATACTCCCATACCCATTAGCCTTGTAAACCAGCATGCATACCCTGCCTGCGCACTTTATAATGTCCATGCTTAGCAATATAAAGTGCACGGGAGGGCATGCTAGTTTACAAGCCTACGTATCCATCCACATCAACTAGCATTGTAAGTGTTTTTTTTTTAATTTTTCATACCTTGTTGTCTGCAGGTCTCTCCAGTTTGAATGGGTTGCCAAACAGTTGTGTTCTCACGGCACCAGAGTCTAACTCACGCAGGGGGTTAATCTTCTTGAGGTGCTCCTGGTAATTACCCATCTGATTGATCGGCACTTGGTGACGAATCACTGTGTGTGTGTGAGGGTGTGAGTGTGACATGTGAGCTAGGGTACGTGTGATAGTGTGATATGTGAGGGTGTGACAGTGTGATGATGTGAGGCTGTGACGGTGTGATAGTACGTACACCAACCAACCTTCTTCGATCAGATTAGGAGTGGTGGGCGTGGCATGAAGGAAATTAGTCCTCATTCTGGCCAGCTGTCCCAGTAGACCGGAGCGGGAAATATCGAAGGGATTTCTGAAGCTCTGAGAAGTGAGGCCTTCACTGATCTGTGGGGAGCCTATGGCCAGACTGATACCCTCGCCAAGATCAGTACTGGAGATGGAGGCAAGGGGAAATTTATGCAGACTATATAATTTATTTATTATAAAGTATTTGAATAAACCATAATGCAACACTGAAGATGAGCGAAGGAAGAATAGAGTAAGATATTGTTAGTGACAAAAAAGAAAAGAAAAAAAGAATGCAGTTAGATTTAGGTACTGTACACGTATTTGAACAATACTATGCATGCTGCATGCATTAATAGAACAGGGCTGTATTGATCAGTGAGTGTGCCTAACTTTTATCTCACAGACTAAAGGAATTATAAGCAAAAAAAAAAAAATCATTATCAAGATGGTATAACGACCAGGTGGTATATGACAAATTCAGGTGCAGAGGTCAGTCATAATTGCGTTGTCAAAAGATGCCAGGCTTCCTATACCCCAGATAGATGGCGGGCCTAACATATGTGATCACTGATGAGCTGTGGTCAGCCTAGCCTACCCCTATCTAAACCACAGTACAAATTACACAACAAAAATTCCATAAATGACCATACATACACAAGAGCACACACACACAAACACTGCGAAGAATGGAGCCATGTATTATACAGGCATCTCTATCTTACGCATTGTTGAAAGGTCACTAGGTCAACTATGTAACAATATTGGGGGGAGCCCCTGGTATATTGAAAGAAACTTACATTCCATTTCCTCGTTTGGAGCTTTCGAGAACTCGATTCTTTGAGATGAGTCCAACCACTCTGTCACTCTCGATCTTTGCCTGTTGCAAGACAGAGAAGATCCATTCAAACTCCCACTAATGCTAGCAACATTGACCCAAATACTAGCAACACCAGTTTAAATAAACTGGTCTATTCAGCTTGCAAACTAGAGCAAAATTTTTGGCTATCTCCTACAGCACATGGTATAGTGTACCTGTTTCTTCAACTTTCTGAGATAGTTGGAGATAGAGTAGCTGATTTGACCTTCAAAGCTGTCAGGCATGATACTAGCAGGAGCCCCCATTAGTCTGAGAGCATTGCGCAATGGCTGAGGGAGGGAGAAAGATGATTCATCATTGTTTCGCAAAATATATATGATATGATCATTGTGACATACTGTTGCATAGTAGAGTGGAATGGTGGAAAGATAGTCACTGAACTTTTGTCTCCAAGCAGGAGGAGGTCTCATACGAAGCTTGAGCAGCTCATCTGATGCAAGAGCAAGACAACAGTCAGTAAATGAAGCACACATTAGCGCTCTCTCTCTCTCTCTCTCTCTCTCTCTCTCTCTCTCTCTCTCTCTCTCTCTCTCTCTCTCTCACACACACACACACACACACACCAATGAGTGGGAGGAGGGTAGGGTAGTTGAACGGCATGACAAACAGATTGACGTGAGTAAAATTCGAGCTGGACTTGAGATATCCAAAGGGATAGGAGAGCCCCTCCTGCTTACCACTGCTAGTGATGTACACCTGGGTGATCAATTCATTGCTAAGTGACAACAGCTACTAACACTGATTTGATACAACTACACTGATTGAATGTAACACAAACACACGGCATTTATGGACACACACTTTCACACACAAAAGCAATGCACATTACTAAACCTCATCTAGACCTGGCACAGCTATAGAAATAATGATGACTACACAGTTACGTCATTTTGATTTTTTAAAAAGGCGATTGATATGCAGAAATGAATACAGACTATCAGTGACACGGATGTACTATGAAGGATAAAGAATACATGTAGATAGCGTAGGCTTATGCAGGGTGTTAGCCAGTTAGGTAAAGCGAAAAATGCGTCTAGTTCAATGACTAGGTGTGCGTGTTCTCTCTAGCTAACCTGCCAACAGACGTTGGTGTTCCTTCGGCTCAGGATGTGCTGGGTGAGAGGAGAAGGCTCCAGCTCGTACTTGTCGAAGGGAAAGCTCTCCACTAACATTGGAGGCTGGTCTGTCGTATCAAACATCACCACAGGATGAGCATCGCGAGGAGGCTGGAAAGAGAGAGAGAGAGAGAGAGAGAGAGAAAGAGAGAGAGAGAGAGAGAGAGAGAGAGAGAGAGAGAGAGGAAGGAAGAAACAAAAACTTGATAAATTATTGAACAAAGTAACAAGAAGAACAAAGAAAAGTACGAGAGAAGATGCAAGATTAATCTTAGCTTGATACTACATATAGTTGTGTTGTGTAACTGTATGTACATGTGGTTATGGTGATTCATAAGTCGTATGGGTGTCTCCTAATCTCTAATAGGATTATGTCTGAGTAAATTGTAACCATTCCCTAAATATCTAATACTCAATTAGCAAGTACACTCGGTAGCTACTGGTCACGAGGCAGTCAGAAATATATAAACAATACTACATTGGCCAAACTACAGTATGATGATCATTACAAAGGCAAAAATCTCCACAATGTCACAACTATAATCATAACATACTCCTCTAGGGATCAATATCTTATACATAATAATATGCATGTACTATGCATATTATATATTAATAATTACTGTATAGCACAAAATATTGGCGGGAATAAAATTTGCCGAATTGTCGAAATTTTTCATGTTTGGTGGATTTTGTTTTGGCAGTAGTACACACTGCAATACATGTATTCTGTATGTGCTGCACAAAAATGACTGTTTGGTGGATTTAATATTAGCAATCCTTACCAAAACAGCCAATCTGCCAATATTAAAATCTGCCAAATTTTTGTGATATCGATATACAATAATATAAGATAACAGTAATATTATGATCGAACTAGCTGCATGCAATGAAGTAGCATACCAGAGAGGTCGTGAAGTGATCGGGCCAGAATGCCTCGGGGATGGGCCAGAAGCCTGAGGGGACGTTTGTCTTTGGGTTCACCTTCACAAAAATCATTTTCCTAGTATTACACCACGCCGTCGATCGGTCCTGACCCACAGGAGGGGGCGTGTCCTTCTCCCGATCCCCAAAAAGATGTCCGTTGGAGTTATTGTTTCCATTGTAGGGTGGGTCACCTGTGGTGGGCATTAATTAGAATATATGTTGGTGGGCATCTATTAGAAATGCACATAACTAACTGTGTGTATGTGTGTATCTTACATTAGTGACTGTTAATTAATAACAATAACATGCAATGGAGGAGACTGTACACATTTTAATTGTCACAACACAAACATTGCAAATGCCAGGTCTCCTAGAGCTACATCGCAATAGCAATATAGCTATACACAAGAGTATACAAGAATACTCTTGCTATACAGCTCACATGTAAACACCAACCACAGAAGCCATGGACATAGCACTTCATCAAAAATCTTCCAAATTTGTCGGAGAGACTAAAGTTTATAATGTTCACACAATGCACCATATAGGCACAAATACCACTGTATAGTATACATGCATTATTATGGCCATACATTATGCACCCACGCGACCTCATGACCTTGACTCACCGTCCACTTCCATCGGTTCCTGGCTCCCTCCCATTGAGCTGCCAGATGGACCACTTCCGATTCTCTGAAAGTTGAGCACCACTCCGGGATGAAGCTTCTGTGTCAGCGACTCCATGCACTGGACCAGAGACTTTTGATTGGACACAACATAACACTTGCCTAGATGCAGGCAAAGAATGATGGTATTATATCGTCAACAGTAAGAATTATAAGTCAACCAAGCACATCACGAGAGCTTTGATAATACAGCTATACTGTATACATAGTTTGAAAACAACAACCAAACAATAGTGATACAATATATAGCTCACTTTCACCATGCATACTAGCTTTCACATACAAACAGCATGCATTGTGGCATAATATTAATATATATAGATATATAATATATGTATATATGACTGTATCAGATTCTACACATTATATATAGAATTGCATGTAGCATATGACATTGTACAGTGTGCACGTATGATGCAAATTACCTCCGGTAGCTTCACACATAGAATAAATGGAGTTATCACCGATGACATAATCATTTGCCACACCCCCTTTGCTAGCTCCTCCGCTCCCATTTACCCCGGCTCTCTCTCCCATCCCCGGTAGTCTCAGGATGACAGTGAAGAGACGCTGGTCCCAGCGATAGGGGAGATTGGTGAGCTCACTACCTTCGGAGCAACTTGTGTCAATGGGGAAGGATAGCTAGAGAGAGAGAGAGAGAGAGAGAGAGAGAGAGAGAGAGAGAGAGAGTTAAAAGAGAGTTAAGACTTTTACTCCCATTTTGATTGAATGCTACAGTGAAATCCAAATCAACCCACGAAACAAAACTATACGATCGAGACATAGCTATAGATCTACAGACGTTTCGTTCCACCACATATACAATGTACTGGGAGGGGAGCAATAAGTTAACTAAGAAGATGGATTCCCACATAGATCAGATGCAACAGAAGAGTCACTAGCTTCCACAAAAATGTAAAACTTTGCGTCTCAAAATTGATCACCTGCAGAGGTTTTGAGTGACTATGTCTGGTGTGTGGCAAAGCTAGACTATATAACTGCGTGCCAGACGATTGCTCAAACATTGTAATGATCTGCATACGAACTACACTGCAAAAAAAAAACTATTGCTGATTACGCAAGAAAAAAAAAGGATTGCTGACACAGCATTCCTACAGGCCTCTGCACCACAACTGATGTTGATATAGTCTCTCTCTTATCATGTGGTCAGAGTTAGCAGCATAAATTACTACAGTGTAGGATACCAACTATGTGGTCAACATATGCTGTGTGGTTTACATATCATGTCATGGAAGTATGTCATCGATCTAGGTCTGGAGGCTAGCAGTGGTTATATGTTGTACAGGCATTCGTGGTGAAAATTCTTTACAGGAAGTCAGTACTGATACCCTTGCTCTATGAACATGCACTAATACTATAGATTGAGGCTACACGAAATAATACACTTCCTGTTTAGGTGGCTGGGGCATGGATTTATTTATTAACTCTAATTTACCAGCAACTAACAACAAATGTTGAACGTACCCAAGCTAGTTAAAAGCATATGCGTACATGATATAATATAAAATCAAAACTGCAGTATTGATGTCTCTACCTCTTGTTCAACTGTTGTTGAGTTGATAAGTTTGCCTCCATCTGTGAGTGCTATGACCACGGCGGGCTCTAAATAGAATGGGTTACGGCCCTATGGAGTGGGAGGATGTAGAGTGTTAATTTGAATCAATTAACAATTATGGTTGTAGACAGAGAGTGGTCAATGACATCACCACTACAGTTTTAGTAACAGGAGGTTGGTTCTAATTATAGCACATTAAAGAAATTATTTCAGAGTATAATACTAGAGCTTGTACATAAAAAAGTACCTTTGAAGCTAAAGAAATCATACTAACATAGTTCAGTACTTATTTTCCAGCAATATTGATTCTAAACACATCATGAATAGGCAAACAAACATACAAACATACTTGTCTATACATACATGTGTATGTATGTACGCATGCATGAATAACTGTATACACAACACGATACCTGTCCATAGTGGTCTATCCCAGTGTGCAGCCTGTGAATGTTGAGCAGATCGAACGCCTCCTTCAGAGATCGGCCAAACGTGGACAGAGAAGTAGCCGTGAGATTCTTCAGCTCTGAAACAAAGGCGGTGTGGTTCTCTTTCCAACCAGCCTAGAGATGGAAGAGATTGAAGGTCAGGGTGAGAGGGTACACACATGTACGTACGTACGTTGCAATTATTGAGGAAGAGAGGAGAAAGAAATAAGCAAAAGAATTGTCTTTGTGAGTAATAAAACCCCTTTGTACACAATGTTATATGAATATGCCTAGTTGGCTAATAGCAAACATATCGAATCAAAAATGAAAGCTAGCTAGGCCCACTTCATAACAATAAGATATGACTATAATTATACCACATTGTGAGCAATATGTGTCATTGTGTAAAATGCAATGATCTCAAGAACAAGTTCAGACAAATGCTACACAATAAAGTGCATGGTATTTCCCAATTTTATCCAGCCATGCATGCATAGCAGGGAAGAAACTTTCCAATATGGCAGGTGCAATCACATCATCAAAAAAACTGGACACATTTGGCCAAATGATACTGGAAATAATTATGTTTTTGCCATATGGAAGTCAGCTGCCCATTTCTCTGTATCCCTCCTGTACATTTGCCATATGGGAGTATTTGATTGTAACCCTTCTATTAGCTCCACAATAACACAAGATTGTACTCAGATACACAAAACGTACGTGGTACGTTGATTGAATGCTACAGTGAAAGTGAAATCCAAATTGACCCACGAAACAAAACTATACGATCGAGACACATAGCTATAGATCTACAGACATTTGGTTCCACCACATGTACAATGTACTGGGAGGGGAGCAATAAGTTAACTAAGAAGATGGATTCCCACATAGGTCAGACGCAACAGAAGAGTCACTAGCTTTCACAAAAATATAAAACTTTGTGTCTCAAAATCGATCACCTGCAGAGGTTTTGAGTGAGTATGTCTGGTGTGTGGCAAAGCTAGACTATATAACTGCAAGCCAGACGATTGCTCAAAAATTATAACGAACTATATAGACTGCAAAAAAAATAACTATTGCTGATTACGCAAGAAAAAAAAAGGATTGCTGACACAGCATTCCTACAGGCCTCTGCACCACAACTGATGTTGATAGCCTCTCTCTTATCATGTGGTCAGAGTTAGCAGCATAAATTACTACAGTGTAGGATACCAACTATGTGGTCAACATATGCTGTGTGGTTTATATTATTATGTCATGGAAGTATGTCATCTCTAGGTCTGGAGGCTAGCAGTGGTTATATGTTGTACAGGCATTCGTGGAAATTCTTCACAGGAAGTCAGTACTGATATTCTTGCTCTATGAACATGCACTAATACTATAGATTGAGGCTACACGAAATAATATACTTCCTGTTTAGGTGGCCGGGCATGGATTTATTTATTAACTCTAATTTACCAGCAACTAATAACACATGTTGAACGTACACAAGCTAGTTGAAAGCTTATGCGTACATGATATATAAATTCAAAACTGCAGTATTGATATCTCTACCTCTTGTTCAACTGTGGTTGAGTTGATGAGTTTGCCTCCATCAGTGAGTGCTATGACCACGGCGGGCTCTAAATAGAATGGGTTACGACCCTATGGGAGTGGGAGGATGTAGAGTGTCAATTTGAATCAATTAACAGTTATGGTTGTTAGACAGAGAGTGGTTAATGACATCACCACTACAGTTTTAGTAACAGGGAGGATGGTTCTAATTATAGCACATTAAAGAAATTATTTTGAGTATATATAATACTATAAAACTTGTATATACATAAAAAAAGTACATTTGAAGCTAAAGAAATCATACTAACATAGTTTAGTACGTTATTTTCCAGCAATATTGATTCTAAACACATCATGAATAGGCAAACAAACATACAAACATACTTGTCTATACATGTGCATGTACGCATGCATGAATAACTGTATACACAATAAAAGCACACCAATTTAACGATACCTGTCCATAGTGGTCTATCCCAGTGTGCAGCCTGTGAATGTTGAGCAGATCGAACGCCTCCTTCAGAGATCGGCCAAACGTGGACAGAGAAGTAGCCGTGAGATTCTTCAACTCTGAAACAAAGGCAGTGTGGTTCTCTTTCCAACCAGCCTAGAGATGGAAGAGATTGAAGGTCAGGGTGAGAGGGTACACAACATGTACGTATGTTGTAATTATTGAGGAAGAGAGAAGAAAGAAATGAGCAAAAGAATTAAGTCTTTGTGAGCAATAAAACCCATTTGTACACAATGTCATATAAATATGCCTAGTTGGCTAATAGCAAATTAACAGATCGAATCAAAAATGAAAGCTAGCTATAGGCCCACTTCATAACAATAATATATGCCTATAATTACACCACATTGTGAGCAATATATGTGTCATTGTGTAAAATGCAATGATCTCAAGAACAAGTTCAGACAAACGCTACACAATAATGTGGTATTTCCCATGCAGCCATGCAGGCATAGCAGGGAAGAAACTTTCAAATACGGTAGGTGCAATAAATAATCACATCATCAAAAAACTGGAAATATTTGGCCAAATGATACTGGAAATAGTTAATTTTTGCCATACGAAAGGATGTTACAGGTGCCCATTTCTCTGTATCACTCCTGTACATTAGCATAAGGGAGTATTTGATTGCACCGACTCTATTAGCTTCGCAATAACACAAGATTGTACTCAGATACACAAAACGTACGTGGTACGTATGAATCTATACCTTGACGGGATTTAGTTCATCGTAAGAAACCAACATGTATCTATCACCACGGCTAGACGGATCTCGAGTGTGATACTGTTAGAACACAAAAAGGAAAAAGAGAATTTGTTTGACACCAGTTGCTTTCAATTTGCTCAGCACACATGCAAAATTTTATGCATGAGCTTCATAATCATACGCCCACTCACAACTTCGTAGTAGTACAACACCCAACATATTACAATTCTACCACAACAATAGACCCACCATTTTAATAGTAAGCATGCAACACATCACAAATCGCATGTCAGCTGCAGCCGTGCCACCTTGAACAGCACAAGTGCATGCAAACCAACAAACGGACGATGATTGACTTAACCGTAGAGGGGCATACCTTCGTGAACGTTTCTATGGCCACCTTAGCTACATCAAGGTATGACGTGCCTAGATAGGTCTTTTGGTTCATGGAAGCACTCGTGTCTACCAAGAACAAAATGATTCCCATGCTTATTAAGCCACGGCAAGAATCACATGTGATACGAATAAAGCTAACTCCATCACTCAGTGGACTCTCCAATCAACCTTCTTTCACAGCCGCGAGTGCAGCTCTGAAGGAGTAAAAAGTTTTCTGCCGTTTTTATACCCGGCCCATGTATTGACGTCAAGTGACGTTTTGATTAGCGGCGGGCGCACTTAATTATACGAAACAGAGAAAAATTGAAATACACACAGAAGGCCCAAGGCCGGCAGTGCAGAGTCTGTACAATGAGACCTTTGCCACCTCCCAAGAAGGTTTCTTTGACCTCCTCAAGGTGTAGATACCAAAAAACCCCGTCCCTACGAAAGAAACGCTAAAATTTTACACCAAAGCACTACTGTAGTGGTCCCGGCAGGGTTGAGGCAGATGGCCGGTTGTTTTGCCCAGAGTAACTTGATCAGTAGCATGATGGCTGTGTCCATGAATTTTCATTACAACATGTTCTTGCTATAGAATTTAAAAACATGGTAATCATAACTTCAGCACATATCATACCGTGACAACTTGACTGAGCAGGCTGCTTCGGCCGGCTTAGCGGCTGACAATCGCGAATCATAGTGTAGTTGCATGCTAAGTCGGCCCAGTGCTAACTGTTGAGTAGCCTGTCTATAAAAGCATCACTGACTAGGTTTTCCTTACAGAGATAATCATACAAGGTAGTACTACCAGCGTAAAGAGGACTGTCGGGATCAATCAGTACTGATGAGATATATATTGAAGTACCTGTAGAGGCATATAAAAGACAATGACTGGCACTGATGGTTGGCACAGGATGATCATTCAGTGGATGGAGCATTTTGCCATTAATACTCACTTATCATGTTTATCTGGAACATTGTGTGCCATCAGAATCACGGCAGCCTCATCCTGAGGTCTCAAAGGTAGAGCCGCTCTCTGACATGAAGCCATCATTGAGGAGCTTTGAGAGATCTCAGTTTGGCATATTCTTCTTCATTTCTGTAGGGAAAGCCACCTTCGATTCCAAACAGCTGAAGATTAGGAGCAATGCACACTTGTCTCATGTGAACATTGCAAGGTGAATCTTGAGAAATGAGACCCTCAGTTTTAAAGGTAGTGATGGCATTGTGCTGAAGAAACAAGATTACTTATGTTTCAATTACATAGTCATCCAGTATATATAAACAATGTCCCCACTTGTCATTAGCAGGACAAGATACTGAACTTTCCTACATTTTCCAGGTATGTAGTAGACCTTGCTGGCAAGTGGTTGAAATGAACGAACCATTTTTATCCAAGATTTGATGCTGTTGCTGCGTCTCTTCCTGTGTAGCAGTGTAACACTTTTCCAGCGGCATATCACCAAGATCACCAGATAACAGCACAAGTGTCAACATCTACTCTAAGAAAACAATAAAGAAAATATCAAGGTCCAAGTTCCAGTAAATTTCCGAGGGTACACCAATGCAAACTAGGATCACTGACTTACGTTTGATTGTTGTCCTGTAGCCATTGTTTTAGCTGATCAATCTTACTGGTAGCAATGTGGATGTCTGAAGCATGTACTGAGGAAAACAGAATAAGTGTCACACAGGTTGCATAATTTTTATATTTTATTATGCAATTTTTCATAGTAAAATATTAAATACTCACACAATTCAAGCCGGTTATTCCATTGCTTTTTCAGCTTTGTTGCCATCGCATGAATCGCTCTTATGTAGAGACGACTCGCTAGCAACCTTAGCACTGGAGAGAGTCGTACCAACATAATTATGTTCTGAGGAATTAAACATTTTGTCACAAATTATGCTATAAGGCAGTAAGGCTTCACTAGGTACTGATGTGGTATGGTGTCGTTGTGCAAATGAGCTCGATTCAGAGCTCGATGTTGTTACGGTAACTACGCTCGAGCGCTCACGCACGCACGATCGTACGAGCGCATGCGCAAATAAGAGACTAGAGAATTCAAACACATGTCAACAAAGCTGATATTTACTAGAAAGTTTAAGATAGCATATATTTGCCACTAAATGGCAAGTTGTATGATAAAAATAGTAATATTACATGTTCATTACACCAAGGTTAAGTCATATCTTCGGCGAGAAGCACGATCATTTCCATCAATCCACCGATTAGCATCAAGATTTACTGACGTCACTTGAGATCTTCCATGGACATCTTTGACAGCTGTTACAATTGAGTCAATGTGCCATCCATCATTGCTACGCTCAATAATAGTAATTCGCTCCAATTGACTTAGAAGAACACAGTGAGGGAAGTTGAAATTACTTATGGGTATTTTCCACAAGTCGCCTTTGTTTCTGAGATAGTCATCCCCAGGTAGATTTGGAAGACGAGTACTGCGAGTTGTACCTCTGGCTTCGATCTCGATTGCATGCCCACGATCGGAACCAGCATGAGTAATACCAGATGTAAAGGCCATAACATAAATTGTGGAGAGGCAGGTACCTGCATGTGTAACAATTATAATTATAGGTATAGGGTCACAAATGGTATATAACAATTAATTATATATATAATAGCAAACACAAGACTTACGTGTACCAACAGCTCTTTCAGCTCTTATCAAAGGATTGATGCTCTGCTGTGAGAGCAATGCTGTATCCTCTAGATCATTTTCATCCATCTCTTCTGCCACATTCTCTAGATCTATTGCATCAGTATCCTTCTGCTCAGCATTTTTATCGAGGGTTTCTTGTTCAAATTCATAGTTGGATTGCAATGTTGATGGCAGAGATGAAACGGTCACAAACAGAAGTAGAATACCCAGTAAAGTAGAAAGAAACTTCGAAGTCTTCATCTTGCGAATTTATTGTTGTTTTGAGAGCTCCAATTAGTATATTTTTGTTGTTGATATATCGTCTCCAGTTGAGCACACTCTCTTTTATAGCACTCAGGTCTTGTTTACAGTCCAGTATAATTTGTTATTTATTACCATAATATTATGACAGTTTCAAGATGTCAGAAAGGTACGTTATAACCTCACTTGCAAGCGGTCATCATAGATAAACTAATGATTTTCATCAACTAATGAACTAGATAACACAAAAGCATTATTCATTGATTACTAATGCAGCTTTTCTTGGTCTTGAACTTTGAACTCAGGTCATGTTAAGTATTAAAATGACATCATTAGGAAAACACTTTCATTACATCTCTTTAGCTAGCTACAAAAAAAACAAACAATGAATCAAATTCATAAGTACAATAATCAATCTAATATAATATAATCATGATGTTGACTCAAAGTTCAGTCAGATAATTAAGGTAAGATCAAAGCGTCTGCGTGAAGGATGCCCATCTCCATCAATCCATTTATTGGCATCTAGGTCCACCGAGGCAGCATGAGTTCCTCCCTGTATGTCCTTGAAAAAGGTTGCAATGGAGTCTATTTGCCAACCATCCAAACTCCTCTCAACAATGGTGATACGTTCAATATCTGGCAAAATGATGCAGGATGAATTTCGATCAGATGGGGTGGGCAATGAAAAATAGAAGCTGTCCAATGGTAATTTCCACAAGTCTCCTTTGGCTAGAGTGTAATCATTATCTTTTACTGGAAAGCGTGTGCACCTGGTTTGTCCTCTAGCTTCAATTTCAATTGCATGCACTTCTCCAGTTTGTGAACTAGCTTCATGAGATGTGAAAGCCATGACATAGATATGAGAGAGGCACTCGTGACTAGCTGAAAAATAAGAAAATAAAACTGAGTTATCCATAAGTTTACATAATCAATGTTATGCATAATTACTGTTAAACTTACAAACAGATCTTCCACTTCTCTCCAACAGATTTTTGTTGAGTTGTGCAAGTGAACCTAACCCCTCAACTTCTTTCTTGTAGTTGGAAAGCTCACCTCCATTAGTTGGCTTCAATGCTGGCAGGGACACAACAGATCCAAAGAGAAAAACAAGAAAGACTGTTGCAGGAAGAGTGATCGATTGTATGACATTTGTGCCCATGACGTATTCGAATTCGTTGAAAGAAAGATTCTCTGAGAGAAGTTATGAGTAAGTGATCCTGGTGACTCCAATGCTTGGTGATAATGTATGGCTTATTTCTATATAAAAGGGCTGGGCTTTTTATAGGAGACTCACTGGAAACCATTGGTGATGGGTAGCTATATGAATGTGGTTTGTGATGTTCTGAAACTGTTCAAGCAACCTTTGTCCCTGTAAACAAGAAATCATCTCAGAATGAATTTAATTAGCTTAATTAACCTTTGTCTAATGGCATTTCTGTGGTAATGTGGTGTATTTTGTGACGTTGAAATGAACCTGGGAGTGTTTTGCTTTATTGCGCATGCGTATGCGTGTGAGCTGGAGAGATCGAGATTTGAAAAGTTAAAATCCATTTCGTTTAAAAAGAACAACTAGCCATGGCGGACAGCAACTCGTCTCAGGCTGAAGAACTGGTCATACGTAAGTTGAAATCTTGTCCTGGCGTGTATATTGTGTATCTATCCATAGATGTAAGCATTTTGCAAATCTTTTGCAACAGTACACGCTTCAGATATCCACCTTGCTTCCCACAAAGTCTACCAGCTGAAAGAATGGCTCAAGACAAACAAACAAAGGTAGAATTTAGCTGTATGCAACTGCTATAGGTTAGCTCACACCATATATCTGATATAGCTAGCCTTATATTATCTATGCTTTCACCCCCTACTGCACGTATGAACCATTCACAGAGTTGATATTGTGCTGTTATCTGGGGATATCTCAGACATGCCACAAGAGTTGTATTTCACTGCCACCCAAAAGGAGAGTGAACAGTATCACATACTGATGGACAAGATAGTTGACGAGTTTGTGCCACTAGTGAAGAACGTGTACTATATACCAGGAAATGTGAGCCCTCTGCCTGTGTGTGTGTTTCAGTTGACATGTGTGTTCCAGTTACTGTTAGTATGACAATCAACTTATCAATCTGTTTATTTTAGCATTGTGTTTAATATGTATGTGGCTCCCATAACTGTTGTCCTATATACAACTACAAGATTCTCAGTTGCATTGGAAAATTTCAGAATGATGTAGTAGGTAAAATTAGGTTGAAGAATGTACAACCATTTTATAATAAACTATTTATCTCCTTCTGTAGCACGATGCCATCACTACCTTCAAAACTGAGGGTCTCACTTCCCAAGACTCACCTTGCAATGTTCACATGAGACGAATGTGCATTGCTCCTAATCTTCATCTGTTTGGAATCGGAGGTAGCATACCAGGCTATCAAGATGGAAAGCACCTCTGGGATGGCTTTCCTTACAAGACTGAAGAAGAATATGCCAAAGATCTCTCAAAGCTCCTTGACGAGGCCTTTGTGTCAGAGAGCTCTACCTTGACACCACAGGATGCTGTGATTCTGATGACACATAGCGGACCAGATAAATGCAGTACATAGCTTAAATGTGTGGAGACTGTGACCTGTACAATGTGTGTATGAGTGTCTGTTAGTTAGTGTCTAATGGATGGCTACATGATAAACAGGGTGTTAGTCTCCTCCTTTGTGAGGCTTTCTAATTAAGCAAACTCAAAGATGCAGAAAAAAATTATTTTCATAGAATATTAATTAGTAGTTTAATATTATCTGTTGCTATTCACCATACATACTGAATGTCATGGTTTCTTTCTCTTTGTCACATGTTTCGTGATCGTGTCCAAACCTCAAGATACTACTATATCTCACGTCGATCCTCCCAAACCCATTATCTCCGGCAGTCCCACTCTCTATAGCTACCTTTGCAAGGAACAGCTGGTATGACAAAATTGATAGAAAAACTTGAGCTTTCAAGTTCATCAGTTTTACTGATGTTTATGTTAAAATATTGTAGCAGCAACATGTGGTCATGAACATACACGGTCACACTCACGATGGCAGTGGTAAGGTGACCATTGGTAAAACAGCTGTCATCAATCCCGGACCACTGATGTGAGTGCCTGCATATGCATGCCTATGTATACATGTGCAGCACATGTCTATAGTATAATCACTGTGTTCGTTGTCGTTTCTATACAGGGAGGGATGTTATGGCATCTATACACTGAGACAGTCAAAGGCACCTGCTTGGGAACTGGCTAGTATATCTTTGTATCAACTTCCATCTTAACCCCACCCATTACATACCACCACTAGTGCCATCTGTACACGTGAACACACACACCCTTTCTTGTTGTGTTCAACTTTTATTGTAGATCTGGAGATGTTTTTATTAGTGGTAAGGAAGAAAGTTTTTATTTTAAACTTAATTGGATAACAAAAATAATTCTAAAAGCATATAATTTATAAAAAAAACCAGGGTCACGTTCAAATAAGATAATGCATATGTTGCTAACTATAATATGTGGTAATGTAAAACCCACAAGATTACATACTAGTAATAATTATTATAAAGCAGTAAAATACAATTTATATATAGCTACAATGTCCAAGGCGTTCACATTATTGTAGTGCAATAAAAACAACTAAAAACCGTTATAAGTAAAAAGTAAAAACTAGTTTATCTCTGTTGTTGGGTTGACCAGAAGCTGAGTGTCCGACTCATTGCTCTCCAAATCAACTTCTACATCATCATCATAGTCAGCTTTCTTCTTCTCTTCATCTGCTGCTTCCATCTCTTTGCTGTAATCACTCTTCTTCTCTTCATCATCAAGCTGACCCTGCACGCTGGCACCACCGGCTGCTGCACGATTTGTGGCTTCAAATTTGAAGTCTTCTTCAAACACCGGATTCCTAGTGAGGTCTGCTTCTTGCATATCTACTAGACACACACACACACACACACAAACACAATGTTGTGCATAATTTTGTGGTATCCAATTAATTTTGTTGTGGACGTACTCTTGTAAATGTTATCCTTTCGACGGCGTTTCATTCTACTGATCTTGCAACAGCAAGCAATCATGAGGATCAGACAAATGATGAGAACTGCAACTCCACCACCAATGCCACTACCAATGATGATGTATCGAGTATTAGTGTCTGTGTCTGTAACAACAACAGGTTCAGTGGCTGCACGTGGACAGAAAAACATAACAGTTTGTTACACCTCACAAAACTAAATGGTAAAGTATTCAGCAAACATTTGTGCTTGTATTAATTACGTATACCCTTTACAATAAGATCGATTTAATTGCATGGGTGTATGCAATACTGGAAGTTAAACAATAGCTGTGATTACCTTTTTCTGTGCAGTTGAATCCATTATCATCAAGAATGTATCCATTATAGCAACTGCAAGTGTAGGCCTCTTCTGTGTCTGTACAAAGCTGCTCACATTTGTGAGTTCCAACCTCACACTCATCAACAGCTATAAAAAGACAGCGAAAATTCATGGTCAAGCAAGAAAAACATTACACATGTACAAGGATTTCTTGACGAAATTGCATCCCTCGTACTTACGTCTAATGCAATCCACAGGCACTGATGCATCAATTGAAGCAGTATCTCCATTTCCCTGTTCAACAGCCTGAACAATGATGGTGATATTAAACAGTAGATCTTCTGTGCCAGTGACCTGAACAACAACAGCAGACAGGTTCTGTGCACTTAGTGTGTATTCTCCAGCTGGGCCAAGCTGACCACCAGCAACACTAGCATATCTTGGAAGGCCTTCGACTCTGATATTGCCAAGGAATTCTGAACCATCAGTGTCAATCAATGTGATAGAGATGGGAATGATAATGCTCTCCAGGTTGTCACAAATTCCTTCGGTGTCAACGTCAATTTCAAATATTGGAGTGTCAGCAATTGGCTCAACGATCACTTGCAATGAGCCTTCTCTTAAAACGGTTGCAGTGTCATTAGCAGAGGTAGCGTGAGCTCGAAGTTCAGCAACTCCAGAATAATGCTCAGGAAGGGTCATATCAACTTCACCAAACTCAGATGGAGAGAATGTCCAAACATCACCACTGAGAGATCCTTGGCTGAAGGAGGCACCTTGAGGGTAGCCAGTGAGATGAACAAGAAGACCGTCAGATGATCCTGTCTCAGTAGACATGGCTGCGAACTGGACTCCTACTGGAGTGTCCTCAACTCCACCAAGAGATGAGAGAATAAGAATAGGAGGCTGTACCTGGGTACCAACTGAAGGGGAAAAAAAACATAATAATTATACATAATGAGATACTAGCTGATGTACATACTGAATCAAGCCTTGAAAGTAAGTATATAATTATACGTACACTCTTGGTTGAGGATAGGTTCAGGAAAATAAGTTAGAAAGCAAAATAATGCATACCCTGACTGCAATCAGCTCCATAGTATCCTTCATCACACAGACAAGTTCCAAACTGTGTACAGTTGCCATTATCAGAGCAATCATTGGGACAAGGGACCTCAATCATTGGGAAGTCTATTGTCATGCTATTCAGCATGTCGTCAGAAATGGATCGTCGGTTACCAACATTGTCCACTGTAGAGGCAAAGATGGTATATTCGGCCCCTGGATCTACTGGAAGCACCACTGTGTCTTCACTTGTACCAATGATGAGGGGAACAGGTATCGGTATAGGAGTACCTTCTGTCATGTGTATATAGAGATCACAATACATAATGAAATTCAAATAAATAACAGAATCCTGATATCATTAATACTTCACCTGTTACTAGCTGGTATATGTCTACTCCTCCAACACCAGATCCAATGTCTGTCTTGTTGAGTTGAAGTGCAAGTGTACCATTTTCAATAAGGTCTTCATTGACAGTGATTACAGTCGCAGGAGCACTAGCATCAATCTATAGTTCACAATACAAACATGATCCAGATTTTCAATGCATACATAACATCATTTTGATCATACCGTATTGAATATTGGAGGTGTCTCTATTGGTTCGTTGCGATCAAAGAAGATGTTAGCTGTGGCATCAATTCGAGACAGAGTCTGCACGTCGCTTCTTGCTCTCACAGAGAACTTGACAAATCCTTGTCCACTAGTGCCGTTATTGGGAGGGAGGAAACCAATTGCAGGATCAGCTGGAGGCTCACCTACATGTAGTTCATTGTGAATAACAATGCACTACTAGTTAGTTTGATAGTTGTTTTGTTTGACGTACCAGTTTCTGGGTCTAATGCTTGCATATCCCATGTAGCTTCGTTGTTTACAACATCAATAACTGCTCTCACTCGTACAAACACTCCATGTGTCTCAGTCAAATTCACAATATCCTATATAAATTGTACAACCAGAGGTAAGTCAGTTTCACAGCATGTAAAAAATCATGCTAACTCATAGTCAAATTCACGCACACACACACACACACACACACACACACACACCCAGTGTTTCCCCCAGCATACATTGAGCAGGGTGGCCCACCCTGCTCACAATTGAAAACATCAAAGAACTGGGTGTGGTTTAAAGTCCTAATTAGATTAAATTTCAATGAATATCATTAAGCCCCCCCTGTTCATGTTTTAATTCTAGGGGAATCACTGCACACACCCACACCCACACCCACACACACCACACACCCACACACACCCACACCCACACACACCCACACACCCACACACACACACACACACCCACACACACACACACACACACACACACACACACACACACACACACACACATACCTGTAGCACAGCTCTGCTCACAGTCACATTTCTCACAAAATCTCCGAATCCAAATGAGCCAAGTCGGAATGACCTGATATCCAGATCACTGTCCAGTCTATGAACAATATAGACCCTCTGTGCAGGAGCAGTGGCATTCTCCTCATTCTCAAAGCGTATGGTGTACTCAAGTGTCTGTTCGGGTGGAATGAAGCGAGCAGCACCATAACCAGCAGGTCCAAGGATATCATTCTGTGAATGAAGAACATACAGTAAAAACATAGCACTGGCGGCTTGTATATCAATAATGAGCAATACCAAAGTAGTTAGGTAAGTTAAACTTTTTACATCAATAAAATTATTATTATCAAGTATTTTTAGGTACCGGATCAAAGGAGCCAATCCATTCTATAATGCCTCTCCATATTCCTGGTCCATATTCACCACCGATTTCAATCAGCTTATCAATTAGATATTTACCCCCTGTTTCATAGAAAAAATCGCCTATTTTTTTTAAGCAAAATTTATTCTGTTCTGACTGAGCATCGTATTCCTTTGCAGCCCTATTGCTTCCAGGTAAACCTGCAATGACAAGTTTTCAATGATATAGCAATAAAAAATATGATAGTCCTTAATTCTCACGTTTTAGATATCCTAACAACCGGTCATAAAGCTTTGACTTTGAGAATCCAGCAAGCAGTGTGCTTTTTACTGCTTCACCAATTGCATCTATCAATGGTTTTGCACTTGAAAAGAAATCACGACCAGTATCAATAGCGCTCTTAGCAACACCACCAGCAAAGTTGGCCAAAAAGATCCTTGGGATTTGTTTTGCTATCTGAGCAAATGCTGTGGAGTAATAAGAGTGCATGCATTTTCGTATAAGTGTGTGTACTCATGATAGGCCTTTATAATCATTATTCTGCTGCATGATTGTAAAGCGAAATAGACATACCCAAACCACCTGCTCCACCACCAAATGGTCCTAGGATACCTCCAGCTATGAAACTTCCCACAAATCCTGTAGAAAATCAATCGGAAAATGACATCAATTATAATATGTATTCACAGTGACTATGGTAGTATCACATAATTTTATTATTATGCATGTCATACCACCAGGTGAGATGTCTTGACCCGTCTTGGCACTAAAAAGAAGATAAGATCCTGCGCTCAAAGCACCCCAACCAATGAACGGTAACAAAAGAAATGGAATTTTTCCAGTTGGATCTGTTCCAGAGAGCGGATTGTTTCTTACATATGCATAGAAGTTGGGTACAGAACCAGTCAATCCTGCAATGCAAACATTTTACAGTCCAATAATGGGTATATAATATATCATATTCTTTAATGTATTGACATATACCCAATGGATCAGGACTTAAAAATCTTCCGTGTTTGGCATCATAGTGTCTTGCTCTCATCATGAATATCTGTTCCAGCTCCTCATCACAAATGATGCCAAATCTTCCAGCATATTTGAATATGTTTCGCACTTGTTCTGACTGCTGTAGAATCTTGCCAAATGGATCGTATGTGTAAGTATTGAGCATGTTACCTTCACCATCCATCACTCCAATCATAGAACTACAAATAGTAAAAATTTGAAGTAGTGGGTCAAACTCAAATAATTATAAACATTTTTGTATGCAACAAAGTACATTGTAGTCACATAATTTACTAACCCTTCTCCATTCTGCTCATAGTACATCATGGACATGTTGTTAAGACCCATGGCAGCTGCCAAACCCTCTTCAAATGAGTGAACAAAATAAGTTGTCTCATTGCCAACAGTCTGGTGAAAAGTTTAAGCAGCAGCACATGAATTAACATTTACTGTGAAAGACAATAAGGCAAGTTAGTATTATTACCTCAGCAGTAATGTCTGCTCCAAAGCGACCAAATGGATCCACAAGATATTCATAGGTTGAATTTAGGCAGTTCTTTCGGTACAGGTTTCCAAGTGGATCGTAAAGATAAGAGCACCTGTATGTTGAAGCAAAAAATTAATAAAGCCCATATGCACAATTTACACCCTGAAGCTATAATATATACCCGAACCTTATATCTGGTGTTTCAGTTTGGGTCAGCCTTCCTTCAGCATCATAGACAAACCTCTCCCTTCTCTCACTGGTGCTCTTCTCCCTCACATTGCCATTCATGTCATACAAGAACGTCTGTGTCCCATTGAATGACATGTACTGGTTCATATTGTTCACAGAATAGCCTTCTTCCCTTCCATTTCTCCTCACAACAATACGATTGCCTCGGCTGTCGTATCTGTACTCTGTAACATGACCATTTTCATTTGTCCACTTGACAAGTTGTCCAATAGCGTCATATCCGTATGTACTTCTCCCGATATGAGATGAGATTCCAGTTATCTTTCTCTCCCTGTCATACTCATAGATGAAGTACGAAGACAGCATTCCATTGGGATAATAGTTTCTAACCTCTGATAAAAGAGCTGATAGTTCTTGGTATCCATACACACTGTATGCTCCATTACCAAGCATCTTTCTGGAAAGTCTACCCCTCGAATTGTACTCAAATCGTGTAATCAGCTCTCCACTATTTGCTTCTCTAATTTCTGAAAGTTCATGTGCTCCATTATAGGTGTATGTCACGTTATAGCCATAGTTGTCGGCAAGAAAAGATCGCTGATTTTCATCATTGTAGCCATAAGTGAGTGTGCGTCCATTGGAGTAGACTATCTGGTAGGGTGCATCATTGTCATTGTAGAAGATCATGATCGAGCCTTGGTTGTTGGTGGCTCGCCTGAGTCGTCTCCTGTCATCATATTCAAAGGATGCAGCATCTCCAGGAAGCATCTTCTGGATCTATAGTAGATAGATCATGCAGTAAAATGTTCACGTGACATATCAGTGTTCCCCCCAAAGAAGGGTAGAGGGTGCCCCCCCACACACCTTTCAACTACCCCCTCCCCATACAAATACATATAAAACTACTAATTTTCAGAGAATTTAAGCAACTCCTGGTCTCAATTTCCCCCCCCCCCCCCCC
>CAXIPT010000005.1:5460405-5495740 GCA_964030475.1 Tethya wilhelma | reverse complement strand
CGTATTGGAGTGGAAGGATGGTGTACCTGGCCTCGAAATTGGGAGTACAGATGAAGGCACTGATGATATTTGGTTACCTATTGCGCGAAGAACTAGATCGAGAATTATGAAGTCTTCTATAACTTAATTATTGTGTGTCTTGTTCCCCCTTTCCCCCTTTGCGCCTGTCTGTGGCGTGTTTTTCAAATAATAATAATAATAATAATAGTAAAATCATGTGATACATATACTGCTACTATTGTCGCTGAATCATTAATGAGCCACTCAATTAGTGAATAGACTGCTTGCATTGTCTTTGCTAATTTAGGTAGCTCTGAATTTTTTAAAATCATTTATCTTTTCAAGTATCACGACTCTTGACTACTGGTTCAAGAAGTGAAGAAGATATTATGTTATACCTATAATATTATTATAAGTGCTGAGCTAACTCTTCATTGCTGGGCATGCAATGCAGAATGCACATGCCTTGGTCTTGCTAGGTAAGCTATATTTATAGACAACAGCTGTTAAAATGCACACTACCATGCATAGGCTTACCTAGACTGTTCAATGTTGTCATCTCGGTCGAGGATATCCACGTAACTTATGCGTCCAGACTGTGTGTATGTCACGTTAAGCTTCTTTCCATTTGAGTGTGTGAGAAGTGAAGGATATTCTTGCCCACGATAGTCCACCTGCATACTAGTATTGTCAGCAGGCCAGGAGATCTCCATCAGTTCACCAGACTGGCGATTGAACATGAACTCTATTTGATGTTCGGTGTCAAGGTACCTCATACCTACATCCACAATTTAAAAATTTATGACATTGAGAGTTTGTGGATTGCAATACAAATGAGATTATAATGAATTTGACCTTCTGTATCTAGGTACTTTATCCTTATACATGCACAAATAATTGTGTACGTATTGGGGAATCATTATAAATGTGATAATGATTTGCCAACAATAATTACCTCCACTCTCAACTGTTATGAGATAGCCTTTCTCAGAGCGATAGACTTCACTTGAAATGGATGAGAATGTAATTATTTCAGATCGTTGAGTTTGAAGCTGAACTTCAGAGTTAGTGACATTCCTTAGCCTCAATTCCCTATGTGTTTCCAACAAGAAAAACAGCTAGATCATGGAGCATGGACAATTATTGTAGTTAAAAAAATATGAAAATAAACAAAGAGCTATCCAGTTTCAGGTCAATTGATTCTACATTCAACTTTTATAACAGTCAAGATTAGCTTACCACCAAGGTAGTTGCCATCCCATTCCCATTGGACCAACTGTCTTTCGATTCTTGATACGAGATGAGTATTGCCTTATCAGTTTCAGTGGCAGGGCAGTAGCAAGTCCATCTTCTGCCAAGTCTTCAATATCAACCACAGCATCTCCTAGAGTAGAATTTTTTTGAAAACAATATTATGCATAATTATCAATATCCAAGTTTACACTACTATTAATGGACACATATACCTGTCAAAACTCCATCAGCAATTCGAAGCAAGTAATCCACAACATTTTCGGTTGTGTATATTTTTCTTGAAAACATACTCAGCTCTGTAGCAATTTCTGAGATTCTTTGGTTCAATGATCCCCACGTTGTACCAACAGAACTCATGAAATTCTCCCAAATTACATCCCATGCTCTTGGTTCAATTGTTGCAGGCCTCAAGTTGTCCTTCATGTTCACATAGTTGTGTTCATCGTCGGGATTTTGAACATAGGAAAGCTCCAGAGGATCTCTGACTGTTCCAATTGCAAACCTAGCTAGGCCTAGATTGAATCTTACTTGAGTTGAAGCACCAGGTGGTAGAAGACCTCCTGGTCCTCTGGCTGGGCTAGCCAGGAAGTTGATCTCACTGGATGATCCAGAGGTGAATTCACCATCAACAAGCTGGATGTGTGATCGACCTCCTGTTCTCAATTTCATCAGCGGTACTGGTATGTCCGTGTTTCCTCTGTTGGTTACTAACACAGTAATGGTGCCTGTGGATCGTCCACGAAGAAATAGTGGTCCTGGTAGGAGAAGTCGCGTATCAACTCGACCAGGAATGCCTTGTGCAATATGAAACCTTTGAGGTAGTTCTGAAACTTCTCCAGTCATCGTGTTTCTCAATCTTGCCGTGTACATTCCAAGAGGATAATTGTTAATGTCAAACGTTGCATACACTTCCTCTGAATTAAACCAGTACACCCGTGAAGCAGTCACAACCATGTCAGGATTGTCTGACTTCACTAATGAAGCGTCAAGATAGTATCCAAAAACTGTTCCTGAAAATTTGAGTGTGACGTTACTCAAAGGTGCAGCTGTTGATGGAGTGACATCCAAGATCTCAAATCTTGCTACTCTAACAAGAACTCGTACGTGATAGCGTTCGGTGTTGAAGCCAGAACTCTCAATTCTAAGGTAGTAGGTTCCAGATCGTGTATTTCTCACAACTGCTCGCTGATCGGGAGAGAGAGCCGTTTGAGAGAAAGCATCATGAGCATAACCAGTAGGAGGTCTATTGTGGCGAAGGAATAGATCATGAAATGCAGCATCACCACCACTGGAAGTCAGTGTAGCAATCAATGTTTCATCACCAGGAACGTTCTCAATTCTGTATACCAGTTCCTCTCCTGAACTGAGTTCAATTGATGTAAGGGTGTCCAAAAACAATTCTGGAGCTCTGACTTGAACTGGGGATGTTGTAGTAACAATGTTATTTTCCAAGTTGGGGTCACGGATGTTGGTCCTGGTACGCATTATACCGATGTAACTATCCTGTGCAATGAATGGAGTCATCTCTCTTTGACTGTATCTGCGATCATTGCTTGTGCTATCAGCAAATGGTGCTAGTGTAACAGGACCACACTGAGGGATGCCGAGCTGAGGGTCTGTGATGTCCCAAGTATCATCGTCAGAGAGATAAATACTGTCACACTTGTAGCCCCTTGCTAGCTGACTACCATTATTTCTCAGAGTCCATTGAAACGTGACATCTACACAAAAATTAAACAGAACATAATAAATTAGCTATACATTAGATTGGCAATAGAATAACTTACTGTCTCCATAGAATTGTTGGGAAGGCACTGACACTGACAGCTGTAATATCTGTGCTAACTGTCTCAATGATGGAAGTAAGCTGATATTCTAGGTTGTTGTTTTCGTTGGACTCTTCAATGTGATCACTCACATCAACCCGATAGAAGAAGTAGTAAGCACCACTTGGCATATCGAATGGAATAGACACTTCTTCACTACGATTGTAACTTCCCCCAAGAGGCAAATCAGTCAGCCCTCTGACGGTCTTTAGTCGTAAGTCAAAAGGATCCAGCACAATATCTCGACTCAAGTAGAGAGATTCGTACCACAATCCTCTAGCAGTGTTGTTACCCCTGTTCTCAATGCGATAGGTCACAGTAGCTGATTGTCCTCCAAAGAGTGATGTCATATTTGGAGTTGTTGGGATGACAACCAGATCTGGAAGAGGCCCTTCTTCAATCAAGATGAAGTCTGGATCGACATACAGCGTGCGGAGCAGATCAGGATCTCCAAGGTCTGTGTTGATGTCGACTATTATTGCAATGTGGAAAAATTGCCTCCTGATTCCGTATGGTGCTTGTGTCTGCATGGAAATCGTATAGCCTTCACCCTCTGGTAGTCCTTGGTGTCTGTTGTTCAAAGCTTGAACTATAAATATTCCACTGTCCAGAATGTCATTGCGAGGAATGTTACGGTCAGTTATGAGATAGACTCTGTCGATCCATGATGTAGCAACCAAGGCAGCATCCCCAGTGTTGGAAACATCAAAAATGATGGTAAAGTTTTCACCTCCATTGAGAGAACTGGGTATAATTGATGAGTTCAAGTTTATCGAAAGTTCTGGAGCAGCAGGTTCATCGATATAGAACCTACTAGTAGCTCGACGGACATTGTTATCTTCTCCATTGATTTCAAATACTCGATTGGTGCCATCAACTTCGACATACACATAATGGTCACCGTAAATCCTTGAAAGAATGAGTATGCTAGCAGAAGCTGTGTAGGTTCCTTGGAATTCAAGCCTCACATCTGATACTCCTCTCTGCCAGATTCTAGTGGCATCATCTCGAGAGAAAATTGGCTCCCCTGAAACAAAGACTTGATCTGTCCAAGACTGGGCACTCTCCATTGAATTGCCGGTGTTGTTCACCCTCCAGTTGACATTCAAGATACGATCTTTGTTCTCCGTTTGCATGTAGCTGTACGTCACACTTGTCACCATCAAATCAGGAGATGGTCGCGCTCTGACAGTTATCGGCAAGGTTACAACATTGTTTGCTTCACTTCCATTCTCATCTATCTCTCCACGGTTATCTGTGCGAATGATGATGAAGTATGGACCAGAAAATGTGGGAGGGATTTGAATACTTGCATATTGAGTGTATCTAGAATTTGGAGCTAGAGTTCGACGTGAGCGAGGCGCTGATAGTCCTCTGGCAACTCTACTCAGTTGAGGGGTTATATCAAGGTACACCTGGTCTGTGAAGTATGATCGTTCAATGAGACCATTGCCTATGTTAGTAACATTCCAACGTATGGTTACCATGTCACCAGCTACGGCTGTTAGAGGGGCTGTTTGCATCTCAAGTTGAATAGCCAGGTCAGGGAATACTGGTGGCAGGACAAGTGGACCAATTGTATGTTCATTGTTTGTTTCATCAGTCTCAACGATGCGACCAGTACTGTCAGTGTGCAGGAATAGGTTTACAGTACCATACACATATCTTTGCACGGAGAGTGACAAGGCACGAGTGTAATTACCACCTACTCCAAGTTCACTGCTACGAGTTGCAACATTATAGTATGTCTGTCCACGCCTGGTTGTCACAGAAGATATGCTTACAGTATCACGCCATGGAGCTCCCAAAGTTTGAGCAGCTCCCATATTGCTGACAGCATAATCCAGAAGGATTGTATTTCCTCGGGAAGTGGTCTGAACTTGTGCAATTGCATCCGAAATAAAGAGATCTGGTAGAGCTTGTAAGATGGACACATCTTGAGAAGCTACATTGTTTCCCTCATTGTTGAACTCAAAGACATGATTTCCAGAGTCAGTGTGCACGCTCAATCGATACTGGCCAGTTGGGAAGCTAGCACTCACTAGGTAATTGACAATACGAGTATATGTTCCATCTACAGCCAAATTTCCTTGGTAAGTTATTGTACCAAGACCTCTTGTTGATGCTCCGGAAAAGAGTGGTGTAAGTGTCTGAAGTGAAATGATGAATGAAAAAATGACTTGGGATATGCATATGATATCCAAGCAAAGCATAGTGTCATTCATTATCTGTAATACTCACCACTGAATCTCGCCAATATCTCTCATAAGGCTCTCCAGGACCCAAGTTCGTAACTGTGTAGTTGACTGTCATGACATTTCCTGTGGTATACCTTGATAGTGCTCCAATTGAGGACACAACCAAGTCTGGGGGAGGAGACAATATTACAGTCACTGGACTCTGGAAAATGAAATAAAAGCACCAATTATATAGCAACTATTACAGCACAACATACAATTAATGTTATCAAGAATTCATATAATGTACTCTTCAATTGAGGTAAATGGCACCTACCGAAACATTAGTGTTGTCATTTTCAGCAACATTTTCAAAGACGTTGCCACGTACATCAGTTGTAACAATGAAATAATAGGTGCCATAAATCCTTTGCGGTAGTGTAACAGTTGCATTGGCTTCATAGAATGATCCTTCTGCCAATATTCCCGAATGTCCAGCATCTCCGAGGTTAGTGTCAGAGCCTGCAAGTTATAGACAATAACATGTTAGTCTATAGTTAGTGTACAAAGTTGTAACTGAATTGTTCAAATTGTTTCTGCTATCAGTTTGCTACAACATGCAAATAGGTAAGAAACTTAGTTCACCTAGTTGAGGGTCTGTTGAAAGACGGATTCTATCTGTCCACTGGTTAGTAGCGGTAACACCGAGTCCAATGTTTCTTACTATCCAAGATACAACAACACGTTCACCTGAACGACATAGGACACCACATTGTATATCGACAGACTGAATTTGATACAATGCACAAAGTCATGATAATTTACCAGAACGTGGCCTTGGTGGGGTTACTGATATTGAATCCACAACAAGATTTGGAGGGGGAGTGAGTCTCACTTCCAGTGGAGCTATAGCACCTCTTATGTTGTTGCTTCTATCAAAATCCAGTACCTAAAAATTATAAGAACGCAAATTAAAGCAAGTGCACAATGACATTTTATGCCATGGATTATAATTTCTCTCTCAGCTTACATGGTTATAGATGTCTGTTCTCACAAAGACGTACAGATTTCCAGTGAAAGTAATGTCCAAGTTAATTGTTGTTGAAAACATGTAGCCATCTTGTGGATCTGCAAATCGGTTTTGTCTTATCACAGTCCTTCTTGAACTGCTGCCAAAATTTGGTGAGGTTCCAGTGTAGACAGCATCATACCATGCTGACGTAGGTGTACTGATATTCCCTTGGTTAATAACAGTCCAAGACACATCGAAACTTTGTCCCGAGAAGGCGTAGTCTGGTATCATTACATTAGTGACAGTCAAATCAGGGAAGAATCGTGTTTCAAACCCCCATATTGGACTTGGGACAGAACTATTGGAACTAATGACGTATTCAATCTGCCACAGGTATCTTGTACCAGGAGCATAGTTTGTTGGTGTGGTATAGCGGCGTGCGGTTGTAGTAGCTCTTGGTTGGTTTGTGCGGTTAGTGCCAAATTCCCACACAAACACACGATAGCTTGAAGCACCAGGATACTGAGGCCAGGCCAACATCTCATTCAATGCTGCATTCATTTGGCCATCTATAGGGTTCTCGGGAAACTGCTGCTGAAGTACTCGTATGTTTTGATTGAAAGTTACAGAGCCATCACAATCATCATTCACCATCCACGTCCTAGTGAAGGTGAAACCACACATTGTGACAACAGCTGTGTCCATGAACGTAACAACATAAGGTCTGTCGCACGGATGAGAAACCTCGAGCTCTTCGGTGGCTGCAGTTTGAACAGCATCTTCGACACTTCCACATGGAATGAAAAGATCTGGCAGAGCAGTCACGACAGGTGGCAGTGGAGTTGAGAAGGTGATGGTCTGTGTCTCTGTGGCTGTGTTTCCTGCCACATCAGTTGCAGTCCAGGTTCGTACGACAGTACACATGGCTGAAAACACATCAGAGAATCTAAGTCGTACTCCAGTATCGACAATAGGTGTGCCAGTAGCTGCCGGGCTGTAATCTTGCCCACAAGGTAGAGTTGTATCGCCAAGTGAAGGGATAGTAGGTGGTGTAACATCTACATTGCAGTAAGAGTAAAATTAATCGTCATTAGTGTAACATGTGGCACTGAATGAAAGTGAATATGAAAGAGTGTGTGCTATTCTAGCTGTACAATATGTACCGATTCTCCAGCGGTGAGTGACTGGAGTTCCAACATTGCCTACACCATCAGTTGCAATAACAGAGAACTCATACTGCCCATCTCTTGCAAGATTATCGGCTGAAAAACTCACACCACAAACACTGTATTGTGGACTAGCATTCAAGAGATGCAAGCTGCAATTGTAAGTGCATCCATTGCTTTCACCAATGCAGCCAAAAGAAAAGTCTGCTCGTAGTTGGTTAGTGATTGTTGGTGGAGCTGAAGTGATCCTAACTCGTGGTGGTGTCACATCTGTGAGATTGAGAATGAGCTTAACTTAATTGACAATGGTTTCATAAAGTGTATACATGTACTATAAGAGTTTGAAATAACTTACCTACTGTCCATGAGTGTGTTATACTCTGTGCTGTGTTACCTTCCAGGTCAATTCCAACTATGAACAAACTGTAGACACCATTGGAAAGACCAGTCCTGACAAATGTGTTGTTTGGACAGGGCACTTGAAATGGAGTGGATGGAGTCACAAATGTACAACGAGAAGTTGCTTCTTCATCGTAAGTCCAACTGATCATGACATTAGCAGTTGTAAAGGAAGGGTTGTTTATGAATGTCAAGGTAGGAGGTGTAATGTCAGCTGCATAGCAAACAGTAACCGTGATCTTAATACAGTCATTGTTCATTGGTCTCCATGTTTATATTGCCTACCTGTTCTGACTCTCCAGACAGATGAATCACTCAACGCTGGAGAATCAAGACCACACAGGTCCCGGCCTTGGGCTACACCTGGATTGTAACAATAGCATTTTATAAATTTTGTTAATTTGCAATGGTGTTTATGCACACATACCAGCATCCAAAAGAACATAGTAATGTTCCCTTTCAGTGAAGACGTAGGATGTTTGAAATGTCAGCTCTCGTCCCAACCTTCCTTGAGGATAAGTTACTTCTGATCTGCTGGTGTTGAGTGAAATCACCTCGGTTCCATTGGCAGCAAAAATCCTGATAAATCTCCCTACAGCTGGTCTACGAAACTAATGACAAAAAAAAAGTTAAAGTTAAAATTACTGTTACAGTAAAACACATACCTCTTTAGTAAATTGAAGAGACCACATGGCATGGTTGAATAGGATGTCCCCAAGTGGAGTCAGAGAGCTTAGAACAACCTGTGGTGCTTCCACTGTATTTAAAAAACATGAAAAATTAATGTATAGCAACCAGTAGTTACACAATGTCACAAAGATTTCAAATCAAGAATCAATCCCCTCACCTCCAGCAATAAGAGTAATGCAAGACTCTCGTGACTGTAGCCTGAAATTGTCAAGAATTTTACGAGACATGTAATCTTTACACACAATATCAGTTTGATTGGGATGCTACTTACCCTTGACTGTCAGCAGCAATGTAACAGAGAGTAAGATTTGACTCGATATCCTCTCTATAGTTAGGAGTCCATGTTACATTGATGGACCATCGTCTAGGATTTTCTTCAGGAGTTAAAGCAGAGATTTGAACTTCTGATGTGGAAGATGCAGTTATATTGATTGCCGTGATTCTAAGATAAGTGTGAATATATTTGTGATATAATATTATGTTAGAATAAAGGTTAAATTCTTCAAAATACAAGCAGAATATACCTACCTGACACTTAATGCTCCACTCTCTGCAATAATTTGCTCACTCCATGTAGTGTTGGCTGGTACAGCAACACATGAACCATCCACTCGAGTACCGCCAACAAACACTGGTCGACCAACACAAGAAGTATTGACTGATGCTACACTCAATGCGTCAGTTGGAGGTATGGCAACAATTTGATTTTCTGCTACATCAGTAATGGTACTACTTTGGAGAGCAAGCAATGTGGTGTTAACAGATGTGGTGTTGTCTTGGAGAAGAAAAGCTGCGTCATCTCTGTTCAGTTGGAAATTAAGAACTGTATTATCCTCGAGAGACAACAGTACACCACCAGTCGAGGTATACATTCTCTGTGTAAAACCTATTCCACTTTGAATGAAAGTGATTCCAGTTGGATCAAAAGAAGCTAAAGAGACAACTTCAGAAAAGGTTAAAATTAGTTCCTCTGTACAGGCATCCAATGAAAAGGAAACCAATACAGGTGCAGTAACATCTGCTACAAATATCGTTGCTGAAAGAATTGTCACAGATTGCAGATCATTTCCGTTGGTATCTCGAATGAATCCAGGATTCATAACAAAGAAAGTGTTGTTGAGATTTGTGGCAAGATTACGGAAACGTTTGATGTTGTTTACATCATTCGGCGATAATTGTATCACAATGATTGTATTACTTGGACTAAGACTAAAGGCATCCGATAGTGTATACATTACAGTTGGAGAGACTGGATCATTCACTAGCACTAGCCTCATTGGGTTAAGTGTAACTACATCTACAGGTTCATTAAATGTTAATACCAGAGTTTCTTCATTTAGATTGAAAGCAAACGATACAAAAACTGGCCCAGTGGTATCACGGATGTAAGTGTCAACTTGAAGAGCAGTACTGTGAGGAATCGGAACAGCTGGGTTACCACTCAAATCTGATACCACTCCCGACTGAGTTACAAGGAATGTATTAGCTGGTTCAGTTCCCAAATTGTTGATACGCTTTACAGAATCAATGTCAGCCATGCTAAGCTGCAACACTACATTAAAACCATCTGGGCTTTGTGTGCTACCTCCAGTTAAGGTATATATTGTAGTTCCTTCTTGTATCGGTATTGAAATACTTTGTAGAGTAAGTAGAACTGGATTGAAACTGGAAGCATTGATGCTTTCACTGAATGTCAAAGTGATCTGTCCAAGGTTCATATCAAGTGTCCAACTCACTATAATTGGTGGTGTTGTGTCCGGAATAAACTCAGAAACCACTAAAGGTGCAAATTCTGAAACTGGATGAGCTGAGTGTCCAAAAATATTCCTAGCAAAATTTGGAGCTGTTGATAAAAATGTGTTTTCAGCAGATGTAGCAAGGTTTGGTGTCAATACCAGTCTGCTGAGGTCAATAGTTCCAATGGAAACTGTTAAACGTACACCATCTTCATTTCTTACCACAGACGATTCTCTGTCAAGAGTAACCCATTGATTTTCCTGTCGAGTGAAAGAGCTTTGAAGTGTAATGGCACCGACGTCCAGGGTAGAAGCTAGCATGAAGTTGGTGAACTCAATCACAATTTCTCCCAGATTCATATCCAGTGAAAACTGTATGACTTCTGGTGGACCAGCTGGGACAACCACACTAGGAGGTATTTGAATTGGGATGGACACACTAGGGTTATAATTAGTATCAAGTACAACTGCTTCAGAAAGAGACAAGTAGACATTGCCTGCAATAACCATGTCAAGGCCATAGGTTTGTAGCAAAGCTATATCGTACGAAGAAAATTGGTACCGAAGTAGTAAAGGATTGGATGATGGCAATCCGATTCCACCTCGAAGCTGAGAACCATTGCTTGATGCTGATGAATGCAGTAATACTCCACTAAAGTTAGCTGTGTTCAACAAAACTGACTCACTGAAGGTCAACAAAAGGGAGTTGAAATGAAGATCAATTGAAAATGAAACTAGCTCAGGAGATGTCATATCTTCTACAAAATTTTCAACCCGCACTCCAGTTTCATAGCTTCTTAGTTCTATACCCGTTCCATTTTCTATAATTCCATTTCCACGTTCAGTGATGAGATATGTAGTTGCAAGATCTATAGCCAAGTCAGAAATCGACTTTAGGGTATTGAGATCATCAAATGTGAGCGTCAATAAAATAATTTGACCAGAAGACATCACTTCACATCCAGTAAGTCGAACAGATGAGGCTCGATTCAAGGAACTAAATCATGTTGGGATTAAATACAGGCTCAATTAATTTATTGCATAATAATAGGAGTACACAATTTGCAAAAAAGTGTCTTGTGCTAGCTTTGCATTCACCACTACAGAGTTAGTGACACATGATGATGATGATGATGATGATGGTAATGAGCACTCATAATATAGTGTGTAAAGTTTTGTTTGTTTGTTTTTCTTTCAATAACTGAGAGCAATGCCCAGGACTGATTAATGCATATTTATGAACTAACTGGTAACTTAAGTCCATGTCATTGCATGCAATCTTAACTCCAAAAAGAACTGTCATGACATGCCAGCTAGTAGATATGAAACTCTACCATGATTACTTGGTATGATTTGAACCAAATTAAGGCTGCATTCATTGCCACGGAATCAAGAATGGTGAAATACAAATTAAGGCCACACTGAGTACTGCTGAAGTTGTCAGCCATGGTAGTTAGCATGCAATTGTTTATAGGTAGAAGTATACTCTTTTAACTTTTTCATTCATTTTAGCTTTTTTTTTTAGCTCTACATACATACATAAAACACTTGATGCCAAACTGGCCTGGGCTACACATTGCAATAATTATTAGATGCCACTTGCTATATAAGGCACTCAGCATTAATAATAGATAGTTTATTAGGTTTTGGATGTTACTCCCTGCTTCAGGTATACAAGATTATTAATTTTAACAATCACATCGTTTTTTAAGCATAATAATTCGAACTATATATATTGTGCAACTTACGCTGAGTTGGCAATAATAAATCTAGTGCAGTTAATCATTTCAATAGACACTCCAGAAGTTGCCGTGGAAGTTATAATCAGTAAGCCAGTGTTCATGTCAAGACTCCAGCCTGCCACAGCCAAACCTATATAATAAAATAGTCATTAGCTAATTCACTACTTATTGTGTTACTCAGCGGCTATACAGTACTCTGGCACACGGTAACAATTAAAGCAACCGTTATGGCATTGACCAAACTGAAGATAGCTAGGATACTCAAAATTTATGAATGCCTTGAAAGTTGAAACACCAATTGTATAGGGTGGCGTGTGCAAAGACTTACAGTGTGGGAATGGGAAACAAAGCTAGTTTGTGGTGAGACATCAGCAACATAAGCAAAGAATAACTGAAAGAGTTGTGCTCTAGACTATAAAATGAGCTGTGGATGCCCAGAAAACTACAGGGCATAGCATAATTACACTACTGTAACATTGCGCAGAGAATCTAATGTGCACAAATGTATGGTGGTTGACTAAACACTATTTTCTTTCTTTCTCAATAAGGGTGTGGCTTAAATCTATTCATGATAAATGGGTGTGGCTTAAATCTATTCATAATAAAATGGGTGTGGTTTAAATCTATTCATGATGCGTTATAGTATGACTAAATGAAGACAATGTGCCGATATATGCATGGCAGAGGAATGCAATGAATAATAATATTATAGTTCCAATACCAGCAAACCTGCTTGGTGGCCTTTTCTGTCTTCTTGTATGCATGCACTTGAGGCCAGCCAACTACTATACTATGATCTGCATCGTAAAATTTAATTGTATTAGTTTGCATGGTCTGTCTACATGCAGAAATGCAGCTACACTGAGCCATATATAGGAGAGTGGCTATTTCAGTCTAACTAGCTATATAGTCTGATTCAATTAGTTTTAGTCTATACAACTGACATGCATTAATTTTAACTGTAGAATATAGTTCTAATAGCTATAAAAAAAAACTTCAGCAAATTCATATCAGTCAAATAATTTTATAGTCATGGTACTTTAGCTAGACAAAATCATAGTGGATTAAGGGCAGACAAGTTGCTAGAGCAAGCAAGCACTGGCTAATTGGCAAAACTTGACAAATTAATTATTTAATTATTATTAATTATTATTATTTAATAATAATTATTACTTACGTTCCACACATCTAACAGCAGCAACACGACCAGGTTGAGAGCATTCTGAACTGATGTTGGTAGATCGTTGGCAGAAATTAATGGATGATTCTGTGCCACTGCACATCACATCCTGTGCTGCAACTCTGTTGCTGGTTGCATCATTGAGGGTGAGAACCTGTGCAACTGTGTGATTGTGTGTGCACAATACAGAGAGATATATATAGTAACGGTCTTCCATAAATTGGAAATTTTAAATTGTGTTGTTTGTATGAAGTTTGGGTTTGGAGCTGACCAATGTGAAAGTGACTAATAGTTATATATTATGTATAGTTCTTTCACTGAACTGCTGCAAAACAAAGAATCAATGCAAAAAATATTCGCATTACAGTATCGTTCATTATACGTATCACATATCGAAAATGAAATTTCTTACGATAATCTGAAGGAGGATACCCTCGTTCATTGCATACAACAGCTGCATCCACATCATCAAAGCCAATGTTGCATATCGTTCCGTTGTAAGCTCCTTCATAACACACATCAACTCTGAAGTCAAAGACACGACTCGGATCGAATGTAGAGTTGGAAGAGAGCTGTTCAATCCTGACATGGTCATCGGTGCATCGTAACTCTGTACATGCATGTATATGAGTGTGATCAAGAAAAATAATCAAAAAAGCATTAGCCATAGATGAAAAAAAAATATGAACGAATTCTAGTTACAACAAAATACAGTATAACCTCCGACAGTGGACCCTCTGAGATAGGGACACTGTATTATAACCCTCTCAACAAAGGATAATTCTTAGTTACCAAAAATTCCAATTCCTATTGTAGTAATACAAACAGAACTTCTGAGAAGAGGACAACCTCTCTACAAAGGACAAACAAGCTGAATTTATATTGTCCCCAAAGTGTCCTTTGTTCAGAGGTTTCACTGTAGCCATCTAGAATAATTAAAATAAATCTATTTTTAAGTGACTCACCATCAATCCTGAAGATAAAAAGTCCTGGTACTCCAACATTGGATTCATTCTCAATGTTAGTTGTGTTAGAGGTTCCAGATACATCGACTGTGTTAGAACGTATACCATCTCCAGCATTGAATCCAATATCAGCATTTTGTCCCCACTGGATGTCACCATAACCAAAACTTGCAAAAGTGGTTGTATTGTCTGTAGCTAAGATGACTTGAAATGTGTTTCTATTCGAACTTGAACTACTGAACGGAGCAACACTAACATAAGTAGCAATGAACAACTGAGTTGGAGTGAAGGTTGGGTAGTTAGGAAGAAGTGTACGTAGAGATGCATTAACTGCTGCTATGTCCATTGGATCAGAGGTCTCTCGGTAGTAGATGGCTCCTCCACTTCGAATATCAATGTTATGAAAGAATGGAGCAACAAGAGGCGGAGATCTGGTGGGGAAGAGTCCAGGTCCCGCAGAATTGTAGGGATTACCAAATGACAGAAGTCCATTGGTACTAACCTGTGTGTGTGTGTGTGTGTGTGTGTGTACACATTAGTCATTACAATACTCACATAAAGAGTTGAATATTGTTCTCCATAGAATACATATGTTCCATTCAATCTTATTGCTGGTGAAGTCCCATCATCTATAGCTGGAACAGTTGAGTCACCATTATTTAAACCAAATGGGAGAAAGTATTCTGGAATAGTTGGTCCAGAAGTGATATTGACAGCAGAAGGCGTCTGAGTTATAGTTGGTTCTATATAAAATGCAGATTGGCACCATTGGCATTATAATTTTTCACAATAAAGAAATCATGCATGTTTGGTTCAATTTAGACATTACTTAATGCAAACACTTACGATCGATCCGGTGAATAAACATTCCAGGTACACCAACATTGGAGAGTGTATCAATGTTTACTACGTTATTAGTTCCTGATGGTGGAAAGGTGAAGAAGGTCCTACCATCACCTTGATTGAACCCAATCGTAGCTCTATTTCCCCATGTAATGCTAGTATAACTGAACATGGTTATGGTGGACACATTGTTTGTAGTCATGATCAGTTGATAAGTGTTCCTGGGTCTAGAAGAATAACCTGGATATTGAGGTACACTCTCAAAAGTAGCAACAAACACATGAGCTGGGATAAACATCCGAAAATCAGGTAGAAGTTGGTGCAGATATGTAGAAACTGTTGCTATGTCCATTGAATTCAAATCTGTGATTTCTCGGTACCAGATTGACCCACCCCCTCTAGAAATGTCAATATCATGCATGAACGGAGAAACACAAGGAGGAGAAGGACGTGGGAAATCCAAGGGTCCTAACCAATTCCAACCACGATCAAATGTCACATATCCATTTGTACCAACCTGTTCATGTGTGTATACCATATATTGGTTTATAAAATTAATGTGAGGGTCCAATAATTAATTGCAAGATTGCAAGTTTATGCAAGGTTTGCAAAGCTTAAAACCAAATGCAAACATTAAACCTCGCATTTAAACCCCAATATATATATAATATTATACAGTTTTTGGTTGCTAGGCAATGCCAAACAAGTGTGTATGCATGCAATGCCATGTGTCTTAGAAAGGTATATATATGCCTGTGTGTGNCAGGAATGTCTATGTTAGTAATAATTATGAGATGAAACCATACACATTACACTTGCATAATATTTTGTCAGAAGTTATATAGTTCAAGTAGTTTGTATGCATTTTACGTGTTTTGTATTTAATTTACAATTGTGTTCCCACTTGTAAATTAAATACAAAACACGTAAAATGCATACAAACTACTTGAACTATATAACTTCTGACAAAATATTATGCAAGTGTAATGTGTATGGTTTCATCTCATAATTATTACTAACATAGACATTCCTGAAGCGGTCTCCATAGAACCCATATTCTGTAGTTAGCCTAGTCACTGAAGAAGCTCCATCATCACGTCTTGGAGTGTGCGTATCACCAACATCAGATCCATATGGCAGAAAGATTGGTGTTGTAAAAGGTGCTGTAATGAGTAATGTAAGAGCATAAAACATTATAAAAGGCTGATGACTTGAGACAACTTCCGTATAAATTACGAATTGCATACGTGTAGTTTGGCAATCAGTGCCTGGTATGGTTCCTGCTAGCAAACACAGTGCAATGATGGCGCACATGCACCAATCATCTGGTAGCTTTAGCCACGGCATTAGCCTAGCCTGTTTTCAGTCTAAATATAAAATAACATGAGTATATCAATAACTATAGAAACAGATTCCACAAAATGTATGGATGATTTATAATAATACGTGATTATCAGGTTATACAAATGCATGCCCTCAGCAGCACTACTCAGTATATTATTCATAGTCATTCATAATAATCATGTTGTAATTTATAACAAGTAGTAAAAATTTCATAAAAATTAGCAGTGTAGGAATGGGCAGTGCTCAAAAAAGTAATAAAACAAGGCAAGACTTGGAATTCCGGCACATGACTACTTCATTTACAGTCTATATTCATGTATCTCCCAGATAGTTATATATAGCTGAGTGGAAAGCTTATGCAGATGCCTTGAGTCAATAGTCACACATATAAAAAAGACAAAGTAGTCATGTGCCGGAATTCCGAGTCTTGCCTTGTTTTATTACTTTTTTGAGCACTGCCCATTCCTACACTGCTAATTTTTATGAAATTTTTACTACTTGTTCATTCACTTTTTTCAACATTAAGGTGGTTGGTTGCATGGACTATCAAAGACTGGTCAGCCTCTACAAAAAGCAGTAGTGCTGCTTGCCAAAACATTGCATGTGCATGCGCATTATTGCACACAAACCACGTGGTTCACTGACGACCTTTACCTACACAAAATGGCTACATTACAGTACAGTAATTTGTACCAGAGTTTTTCAAAGCTGCCTAGATTTTGTTTGCTGACTTCTCGGCAGCAAATAAGTACCAAAGAACGTACTCCAGGAGAAAACAAGTTACTACATATGGTCCAAGTTGCCTCAATGCTTTTTGTTTGTCTGGAAATCGCGTTCAAGTTTGTCAGTTAGGAAGAAGAAAGAAAACAAAATTGCACTGTTGTGGCTTCCGACTTGCGTTTTCTCCAGAGTGCTCAAGAAAGTTTCTGTGAGTTTTGTTTATGTATCTAGTTAGAAAACTGCCTCAAGGAAGCCTCTATGCATGTTTAAAGGCTTAGTTATTTTTCTCTGAGAGTTTATAAGCATGAACATTTTGTATTGTGTCAATGGGACAGTCGACCCATTCCTACTATACGTACTACCGTACGTATGAAACCTCAGTGGGGGGACAGAGTGGTGACAGCTTCAAGAAAAGAGAAAAGAAAGAAAACAAAAAGAAAAACAAACAAAAACAAAATGCAAATCAGCTAAAATAATGATAAAATCTGCATGCAAAATTGAGTATTATTATTCATTGCTTAGTGAATAAGTGATAAATATTATCCTAACCACAACATGTGGGCCACACAATGTCATGAACAATGTCATAGTTACAATTGTATTCATAATAATCCATGGGATTGTCTTTACACAGATATAGAAACAAAATTAATGCTGCATAATTATTATGCTGACTGCAGTTCTCATACACCTCACCAAAAAAACTTTGAGCTCAGCTATTATTTTAACTGTCTTTGGTTGTACCATAATAATTATTATAACTAAAGTTGGTCTACTGCTGATAGCATGATAGAGTTGTACATGCATATGCGTAATCATAGTTGTTAGATCACAGTCATGACATGCTCTATGTAGCATATTATGCAATATATGATATACAGGCTCTTCTGTGTTGGTATAAATCTCATAATGGATGACTATTTTATCCGCTAGTGCAAAACACCCACCCAGCGCTATCCAGTCACACACCAGCCCCACCCCATTTCACGTCGGACAGAGATAATAATTTTGTAGCGTGGATAATATCCATGATTATAGATAAAGCATAAATAACAACGGAGTGCTAGTATTTAGATATGCGGCATTTAAAAACTTACCTACAAATACAAACTTGTATAGCTTTAGAACTAGACTGAGAAAAACTGCGCAGCATAGGCAGTCTGGAAGAGGGTGGGGCATGCTTTTATATGCCGCGCAACTGGAAGTAATTTGCGCATGCGTATATCTTAGCGGCTGAACCTGATTCTGATGTAGTCTCGCTAGCCAGACTCTCCGATTTCTCGATCCCATTTTTTGCGGAGAGTCTGTTTAGCGAGACTAATTCTGATGCAGGAAAGATTTTTTCAGCTAATTTTGTACGCATGCATTATGATGTCCTCACAAGGAGTTTTCGTGCCAGCAAAAGGCATATATAGACACAAAATAAATTTAAGACCAGTCTTGATCAATCTGTCAGCTCTCAACCACAAGACACGCAGACAATTGGCTGACAATAAATTCTGTTCAACTGTCAGACACTTGAACTGTCACACTGGAAAGTATCTGTCTAGAGACTATATAGATCAGTCTCACTTTTCAACGGTGGTCAGGATATGGAGATCATCACAATTTATAGTGTAGCTGCACATAGTCACAATTACTTGCCTGCTTTCACATAGACATAGAATTATTAATTTAACCATAACATTGTACTAACGACCATCACAATCATTATTAATTTTTTTATTAAACAGGTTTCAGACTGTCATTACTTCTTGAAGCGGGTGTCTCTGTTGTGAGGTAGGTTGAAATCAAGATCAGGACCAATTGCAACAATTCCTTTTGGGTTGATTTGAAGATGGCTCTCCTGTTGGGCAAACACAGTCATTGTAGCTTAAAATGCTCTGAAAACAATCATCAGCAACTAGCTATTTACCTGATAATGATGCTCTATGTGGTATCTGTTAGTGGTCTCCCCAAATCCCTTGGTCTGGTAGAGATCCCTCAAGTAGGGCCAGATATTTGGATAGTCAACAATACGTTTCTTGTTGCACTATATACAGGGACAAGAATACAAAGCATGATTGTACGGTAATGATACTATAGCCTCGTATTCGGGCTCCTCCTTCATGAATAATTTTTGACATCCCAGAAACACATTCAAGGTTTGTACACATAATACAATAATTATACTGTAGAGATTCATTGCTTTTGATTTCGTATTCCATATAGCAAACTGAAGAAGGTCCACAGACCGAAACATTCTGATAAAATAGTTCAAACCAATAAGCTAAATAGACTCACTGATACAACCTCATACTAAGACTAAGTTGCCTGAGCACACACACACATACAAGTACCTTAAAATGTCCAACATAGACACCATCAAAACGAACCAAGGTAGTGTACAGTCTCACGTCTGCCTCAGTGATCGTGGAGCCTGTGAGATATCTCTGACGAGAGAGGATCTCTTCAACTCGATCAAGAGCGGTAAACACCTCTCTCACAGCCTTGTCGTAGGGCTCCTGCTTTGTGGCAAAACCAGCACGATAGACACCATTATTTATATCTCTGTGAGATTGGACAGTATGCACATTAAAGAATAACTATTACCATGTATGAGAAGACCATTGTTGCTATGTAAACTCACTTGTAAATCCACTCATTGAGCTCATCAATCTCTTTCCTCAAACTCTCCGGGTAAAGATCCAATGCTCGCTGTTCGTCAGTTTCGCAAAATTCATTGAATTCAGAATTGAGCATACGAATGATTTCGGACGACTCGTTATTGACAATGGTCTTGTTTTTCTTGTCCCAGAGAACAGGGACTGTGAATCGACCATTGTAATCCTTGTTGGCATGGAAATAGACTTCGCGAAGATATTGAAACCCATTCTCTGTGTCTGGTGTGGCACCTTCGACCTCAGGATTGAACCTCCAACCTTTTTCTCCCAAGAAGAATTCCACAACATTCACGGAAATGATCTTCTCGAGACCTTTCAGCTGTCGTACGACCAGGGTACGGTGGGCCCAAGGACAGGCATACGAAACATAGAGATGGTATCTTCCTGCTTCTGGAGAAAAGCCACTGCTGCCATCTTTGGTGATCCAGTTCCTGAAGGAACTGGCCTTCCTAATAAACTCTCCCTTTTGATTAGCCCATTTGAGGATCTCTGCATCCTTGTTGCCTTCAGCCATTTTTGATGAAGATTGCAGGTAGAGTTTTCGAGAGATTGCGGTGATTCTAGTGTGATGAAAACCGTTTGATTTGGTGAGTAGCCTCCAAACAGTGGTAGATATAGGCACGGTCAAAGGAGGCATGTAGAGCTTGACGTCACTGATCAGTGGCTAGTCCTTGCTATAGTTAATTAGCTAGCTATATTATCATGCATGTAAGTGTACGTCACAGGTCACACACATCGCATCCAATGCGCACATTTTTAAATTTTCTACGATTGTAAGAATTCAATTAGCGCGATATTTAAAAAACAACGCGCATATAGTGTGGTAATTAGGGACAGGGGGTGCATCAACTCATACTAATTTAGTGCATACTGAGCAACTAAACCGCTGACTGTATAAAGGTAAGCTGTAAATCTTCACAAGATTATACTGCAAGAAACAAGAGAGAAAATGGCAGCCACCACAGCAACTGGTGCTGTGAAGGGTGAATTCATCAGAGGCACATCTACTTTCAGGAACTGGATCACCAAAGATGGAAGCAGTGGTTTCCCAGCTGAGTCAGGTCGGTATCATCTCTACATTGCCAATGCCTGTCCTTGGGCTAACCGCACCTACGTCACCCGGCAAGTGAAAGGTCTTCAAGACTGCATCTCTCTGAGCATCTGCCATTACCGAAGGGACGAAAAAGGGTGGAAGTTCTTTCCGGATGATCCAGGTACCACTGGCAAAGACACACTGAATGGTGCGACGCACATTAGGGACATCTATTTCCTTGCCAACAAGGATTACGATGGTCGATTCTCGGTTCCTGTTCTCTGGGACAAGAAAACCAAGACCATCGTCAATAACGAGTCGTCCGAAATCATTCGTATGCTTGGTTCAGAGTTCAATGAGTTCTCTGCTACTGACGAACAGAGAGCCTTGGACCTCTATCCAGAGAGTTTAAGGAAAGAGATTGATGAACTGAACGAATGGATATACAGGTAATGACGTCAACCCAACAACACATTAGCTTCCAACTGTTGTCAAGTGGAATTTTTTTAATGAACAAACATCAATCTACAAAATCATCTATTCAGAACAACCAAAGCATGTTAATAGGACACATTTTTTTTCACACTTTTATGATTAGTAAGAACTTTTTGAGTTTTTTTTTTTGTTTAAGAACTATTAAGAATTATTTTTTCCTTTCTCTATCCTAATGCAGGGACATCAACAATGGCGTCTATTGTGCCGGGTTTGCTGAGACACAAGAAGCGTATGACGTAGCAGTGAGAGCAGTGTTTGCCGGTCTTGATCGAGTTGAAGAGATCCTCTCTCGTCAGAGATATCTCACAGGCTCCACGATCACAGAGGCGGACATCAGACTCTTCACCACTCTGGTTCGTTTTGACTCGGTCTACAATGGACACTTCAAAGTAAGAAAGAGAAAGAGCAACCAAAATCTTAACACTAGTTGTCATAAAATATAACATTTTTGTGTCAAACTTAGTGCAACAAGAAACGTATTATTGACTACCCAAACATCTGGCCATACTTGAGGGATCTCTACCAGACCAAGGGATTTGGGGAGACAGTAAATCTAGACCACATCAAGAAGGGCTACATGGTGAGCCAACACTGAATGGTGTGAACAAAAAATATTTGTGTGATGAGCAAGCAACTCATTGATTCACTACATGTCAATACAGGGTGGTGTTTCCAAGAATAACCCATTTGGTATAGTGCTTGCTGGTCCTATACTGGACTTCAATGAGCCTCATGATAGAGCTGCACGCTTCAACTAGCTAGTAGAAGAAAGTGACTGAATTAAAAGGTTGGGTACAATATTATCATACAAAAGAATTTGATTTCAGACTCTATACTATTTGTATTGTGTATGAGTGTGTGTGTCAAAACTAGTGTATTCATGCAATCATGATGCAATGTATTCTTGCTTGAAGTTGCTTCCACAACAATTCACCAATCATGTTACTGTCTCTTTGGGTGATCTGGGCTACTGATAACATGGTATTCTGGCTCTGTGATGAAAGGTTCGGCCTCTTCATTAGTGTTTGTCTTGACAGGGTATTCACGAACAATATCATCAGTGTTACGATACTGAAAACTGGTCTGAAATAGATAAAAAAAATTTAATACCACCATTATGGAACACACTGAAGCCACAAGAAATAAAATCTTGAGAGGACTGAAACTAAAATGACTTACTTTGATACTGCCCCAATTTAATCTTCGAAGTGTGTCTTTGTCCACTGCGTAGACCAGTGCTGTCAGTGCACCTAATGAAGTGAATGAACAAAACAACGATAATAGCTACGTATGACTATCATGTATGAACAGCTTCTAACATCTTGCACTATTGAAGGTCAACAAGGTTGTCATATGTCAGGTCATGCATGTGACCTCCAACTTGTACTCTAACACGCACGCTCTCACCTTGCAATGGTGCTGAGAGGACATGGAGAAGGTAGAGAGGAACAAAGACCTTGTTGCAAAAGTTGTACACAATCCTGTAACAAATATTTCACTCAAAATGATCAGATTCTGTAGGTATTGCAAAAGTTTGAATTCTAATGGGGTTGCCCCTGATTAATGACCTGTTGATCAGTGGGAAGATGCACACGATGAAGTAGATGGTGGGGTACCAAATGAGAGTCTTGATCTCATCTCGAAGAAGATTCCTTCGGAGTTCAACGTTGGGGTCATACGTTCCTTGCCAGCTGGACGTCTAAAATATATGCACCAATGTACACACAGTGAGATGATACTTTAGTAGTGAGGGGAAATTTTCAGTACTTTTTTATCTTGTGCTTACATAGAAACATAAACACTATATAGGAATAGTTTACTGAAAGTTTTTTGAGCATAAATTTCCACGAGTATGAAAACTTTTCAACAATAAATATTTCCCAATTTCTAGCTGTCACTCTGCCAGTAGGTGTTTACCTTAATTTTTAGCTTGATGATGACAGAGATGTACATGCAGAATATGACCAAGATGAGTACGAATTGAGGGATGTACCAGCTGTGTGTGTGTGTGTGTGCGTGTGTGTGTGTGTGTGTGTGTGTGTGTGTGTGTGTGTGTGTGTGTGTGTGTGTGTGTGTGGTTTTTAGAATTGTGGAATAAGATGNAAATTTTTACTATACTTGTTCATTCACTTTTTTAAACACCAAGGTGCTCAATTGTATTCATACAGCAGAGACTAGTTGAAAACAAAAGCAGAACTGTACATTTAATGCGCATGCGCATTATAAGTAATTGCAAACCACGTGGTCTATTGACGACCTTTACCTACATAAAAATGGCTAAATAAAAGTACAGTATTTTATATCGAGATTTTCAAAGCTGCCTAGATTTTGTTTGCTGCCTTTTCGCCAGCTAACAAGTCAAAAAGGACGTACTACAGATGAAATGAAGTCTCACTATATAGTTAAAGTTGGCTCAATGCCTTTAGTTCGTCTGGAAATCGCGTTCAAGTAAGTCAGTTAGGAAGGAAGGAAGGAAGGAAGGAAGGAAGAAAGGAAGGAGAACAAAATTGCACTCTTGTGGCTTCTCGCCAGCGCTCTCTCCAGAGTGCTCCAGAAACTTTCTGTTAGTTTTCTTGGTTAATACAGTAAGTAAACTGTCTGAGAGAGGCTATAAAATGCATTTGAAGGCTTAGCCTTGTTTCCCTGAAAGTTTATAAGCATGAACATTTTGTATTGTGTCAATGGGACAGTCGGCCCATTCCTACTATACGTACTACCGTACGTATGAAAATAGTCATTAGCTAATTCACTACTTATTGTGTTATTCAGCAGCTACAGTACTCTGGCACACGGTAACCATTAAAGCAACCGTTATGGCATGACCAAACTGGAGATAGCTAGGATACTCAAAATTTAATTCATTTGAATGCCTTGAAAGTTGAAACACCAATTGTATAGGGTGGCATGTGCAAAGACTTACAGTGTGGGAATGGAAAACAAAGCTAGTTTGTGGTGAGACATCAGCAACATAAGCAAAGAATAACTGAAAGAGTTGTGCTCTAGACTATAAAATGAGCTGTGGATGCCCAGAAAACTACAGGGCATAGCATATTACACTACTGTAACATTGCGCAGAGAATCTAATGTGCACAAATGTATGGTGGTGATGATGTTTGACTAAACACTATTTTCTTTCTTTCTCAATAAGGGTGTGGCTTAAATCTATTCATGATAAATGGGTGTGGTTTAAATCTATTCATAATAAAATGGGTGTGGTTTAAATCTATTCATGATGCGTTATAGTATGACTAAATGAAGACAATGTGCGAACACATGCATGACAGAGGAATGTAATGAATAATAATATTATAGTTCCAATACCAGCAAACCTGCTTGGTGGCTTTTTCTGTCTTCTTGTACGCATGCACTTGAGGCCAGCCAACTACTATACTATGATCCGCATCGTAAAATTTAATTGTATTAGTTTGCATGGTCTGTCTACATGCAGAAATACAGCTACACTGAGCCATAGGAGAGTGGCTATTTCAGTCTAACTAGCTATATAGTCTGATTTAATTAGTTTTAGTCTATACAACTGACATGCATTAATTTTAACTATAGAATATAGTTCTAATAGCTATAAAAAACTTCAGCAAAATTCATATCAGTCAAATAATTTTATAGTCATGGTACTCTAGCTAGACAAAATCATAGTGCAAACAAGTTGCTACAGCAAGCAAGCACCGGCTAATTGGCAAAACTTGACAAATAACTCATAATTAATTATTTAATTATTTTAATTATTTAATTATTTAATAATAATTATTACTTACGTTCCACACATCTAACGGCAGCAACACGACCAGGTTGAGAGCATTCTGAACTGATGTTGGTAGATCGTTGGCAGAAATTAATGGATGATTCTGTGCCACTGCACATCACATCCTGTGCTGCAACTCTATTGCTGGTTGCATCATTGAGTGTGAGAACCTGTGCAACTGTGTGATTGTGTGTGCACAATACAGAGAGATAGTAAGGATCTTCCATAAATTGGAAATTTTAAATTGTGTTGTTTGTATGAAGTTTGGGTTTGGAGCTGACCAACGTGAAAGTGACTAATAGTTATTATGTATAGTTCTTTCACTGAACTGCTGCAAAAAAAGAATCAACGCAAAAAATATTCGCACTACAGTATCGTTCATTATACGTATCACATATCGAAAATGAAATTTCTTACGATAATCTGAAGGAGGATACCCTCGTTCATTGCACACAACAGCTGCATCCACACCATCAAAGCCAATGTTGCATATTGTTCCGTTGTAAGCTCCTTCATAACACACGTCAACTCTGAAGTCAAAGACACGACTCGGATCGAATGTAGAGTTGGAAGAGAGCTGTTCAATCCTGACATGGTCATCAGTGCATCTTAACTCTGTATACATGCATGTATGTATAAGAGCATGATTGAGAAAAATGATTAAAAAGCATTAGCTGTTGATGGAAAAAATATATGAATGAATTCTAGTTACAGCAAAATAGCCATCTAGAATAACTAAAGCAAATCTAAGTGACTCACCATCAATCCTGAAGATAAACAGCCCTGGTACTCCAACATTGGATTCATTCTCAATGTAGGTTGTGTTAGGAGTTCCCGATACATCGACTGTGTTAGAACGTATCCCATCTCCAGCATTGAATCCAATGTCAGCATTTTGTCCCCACTCAATGTCACCATAACCAAAACTTGCAAAAGTGGTTGTATTGTCTGTAGCCAAGATGACTTGAAATGTGTTTCTATTTGAACTTGAACCACTGAACGGAGCAACACTGACATAAGTAGCAATGAACAGCTGAGTTGGAGTAAAGGTTGGGTAGTCAGGAAGAAGTGTACGTAGAGATGCATTAACTGCTGCTATGTCCATTGGATCAGAGGTTTGTCGGTAGTAGATGGCTCCTCCACTTCGAATATCAATGTCATGAAAGAATGGAGCAACAAGAGGCGGAGATCTGGTGGGGAAGAGTCCAGGTCCCGCAGAATTGTAGGGATTACCAAATGACAGAAGTCCATTGGTACTAACCTGTGTGTGTGTGTGTGTGTGTGTGTGTGTGTGTGTGTGTGTGTGTGTGTGTGTGTGTGTGTGNTAGTCATTACAATACTCACATAAAGAATTGAATATCGTTCTCCATAGAATACAAATGTTCCATTCAATCTTATTGCTGGTGAAGTCCCATCATCTATGGCTGGAACACTTGAGTCACCATTATTTAAACCAAATGGGAGAAAGTATTCTGGAATAGTTGGTCCAGAAGTGATATTGACAGCAGAAGGCGTCTGAGTTATAGTTGGTTCTATATAAAATGCAGATTGGTACAATGGCATTATGATAATTTTTATGCTTGCTTTGGTTAAATTAAGACATTACTTAATGCAAATACTTACGATCAATCCGGTGAATAAACATTCCAGGTACACCAACATTGGAGAGTGTCTCAATGTTTACAACATCATTAGTTCCTGATGGTGGAAAGGTGAAGAAGGTTCTACCATCACCAAGATTGAACCCAATTGTAGCTCTATTTCCCCAATTAACATGGTCATAGCTGAACATGGTTATGGTGGATACATTATTTGTAGTCATGATCACTTGAAGGGTGTTGTTGGGTTTGGCTCCTAAACGGCCGCCTGGGTATTGCTGTACTTCAAAAAAAGTAGTAACAAACAAGTGAATTGGGATAAATTCCCGAAAATCAGGAAGAAGTTGGTGAAGATATCTGGAAACAGTTGCTAAGTCTGTTGCATTTGTGGTCTGTCGGTACCAGATATTCCCTGCTCCTCTGGACATGTCGATGTCATGAAAGAATGGAGCAATCATTCTATAAGTTGTCCGAGGGAAGTTACTAGGTCCCCAACCACCAAAACCTCTTTCAAATGTGAGAACTCCATTTAGTCCGACCTGTGTGTGTGTATAGATGAAAATATTTCCTAAATTTTTTTCCGATAAATTTCAAATGTGAACTTTTGAATGTGACAACTTGTTCAGAAAATTTCATATGATACCATAATTACCAAAATTAAATACATTTTTGTAGATTTTTATTTTGGTAAATGTAGTGTAATAATTATGGAAATTTTTGAACTACAAAAAATTCCCAATCTACGGTAATAATTACTAACATAGACAGTACTGTAGCGTCCTCCATAGAATCCATATTCTGTAGTTAGCCTAGTCACTGCAGAATGTCCATCATCAAATCTTGGGGTATGCGTGTCACCAGCTACAATGTCTCCAAATGGCAGAAAGATTCGTGTTGTTATAGGTGCTGCAATATTGTAGGAGTGCAAAATATTATTAATATGTACAATCTGATGGTGTGAGACAAATTCTGTACAAATAACAACAGCCATAGAATAGTAATAAATTACATACGTGTAGTTTGGCAATCAGTGCCTGGTATGGTTCCTGCTAGCAAACACAGTGCAATGATGGTGCATATGCACCAAGCAGCTGGTAGCTTTAGCCACGGCATTAGCTTAGCCCGTTTTCAGTCTGGATTTAAAATAACAATTTTTACTAACAAATTACAATAAATTATAAGAACAGATTCCGCAAAATGTACAGAGGAATTTATAATAATAATTATCAGGTTTTACAAATGCATGCTTGCAGCACTACTGCTTAGTACACTATCATAATTATTATGTATAATCATTTATGTTGTAATTTGTAAAACCTCAGTGGGGGGACAGAGTGGTGACAGCTTCAAGAAAAAAAGAAAAGAAAAGAGAAAAAAAGGAAAAACAACAACAATGCAAATCAGCTAAATTAATGATAAAATCTGCATGCAAAATTGAGTATTATTATTCATTGCTAAGTAAATAAATGATAAATAATATTATCCTAACCACAACATGTGGGCCACACAATGTCATAGTTACAATTGCATTCATACTAATCACGGGATTGTTTGTTGCACAGGTATAGAAACAATCACGGCCAGCTGCATAATTATTATGCTGACTGCAGTTCTCATACACCTCACCAAAAATTTTTGAGCAGCTATTATTTCAAATACTGTCTTTGGTTGTACCATAATAACTAAAGTTGGTCTACTGCTGATAGCATGACATTGTGTAATTCGTACGTAATCATAGACTTAGTTGTTAGATCACAGTCATGACATGCTGTATGTAGCATGTTATGCAATGTTATGCTCTTCTATGTTGGTATAAATCTCATAATGGATGACCATTAAATTCTCCATTGACTGCGAGTGCAAAACACCCACCTAGCGCTATACGTATACTGTCACACATCAGCCCCACCCCATTTCACGTCGGACAGAGATAATAATTATAATAATATATTTTTATTGCAGTAAAAAAAAAACATTAATATAACAACGGGGTGCTAGTATTTAGATATGAGGCTTTTAAACTTACCTACAAATACAAACTTGTGTATATAGCTTTTATAGAACGAGACAGAGAAAAACTGCGAGAAGGCAGTCTGGAAGAGGGTGGGGCAAGCTTTTATATGCCACGCGACCGGAAGTAATTTGCGCATGCATAAATAATTACTTATCATGCTAGCAAAAGGCATAATATTATAGGTTGTAACAAGCTCTGCTATTGGAAATGGAGTAGGAGTGGGGACAAATGAGCATGCAAGCTGTGACAACTGTCAGACACTTGAACTGTCACACTGGAATGTATCTAGTCTAGATCAGTTTCACTTTTCAACGGTGGTCAGATATAGAATTATGTAGATAGATAGAATTATCAAGTTTAAATACCTGTCCATCATTTTCAACAGCTCTAAGTCATCCTTCAGCAGTAGACACTGAAGAGAACTGATAGAGTGAAACTTAACTTGAAAAAATCAGTGAACGTTTGGTAGGTGCATGACGTAGCCTCGTTCCTGGGATCCGGAACGAGGCTAAGTACGCAGTGTACAACTGTCTAATTAAGCTGCATGTACAGCCGGTGTGCACGGGATCACTACGGTACATAACAGGTAAGATCATGTGCCAGATCATCGTTACGGATAGGCTCTGGGATCACCTCAGTATAGGTAAGGGNTGGGCTCACCGTACCCTGGTCGTACGACAGCTAAAAGGTCTCGAGAAGATCATTTCTGTGAATGTCGTGGAATTCTTCTTGGGAGAGAAAGGCTGGAGGTTCAATCCCGAGGTCGAAGGTGCCACACCAGACACAGAAAATGGGTTTCAATATCTTCGCGAGGTCTATTTCCACGCCAACAAGGATTACGACGGTCGATTCACAGTCCCTGTTCTCTGGGACAAGAAAAACAAGACCATTGTCAATAATGAGTCGTCTGAAATCATTCGTATGCTCAATTCTGAATTCAATGAATTTTGCGAAACTGACGAACAGCGAGCGTTGGATCTTTATCCAGAGAGTTTGAGGAAAGAGATTGAGGAGCTCAACGAGTGGATTTACAAGTGAGCTTACACAACAACAAATACTCATACATGGTGATAGTTTATTCATGGATATTATAGCTCTCGGAACTATAATATCCATGGTTTATTCTTTAATGTGCATATTGTCTGATCTCACAGAGATATCAATAATGGCGTCTATCGTGCTGGTTTTGCCACAAAGCAGGAGCCCTACAACAAGGCTGTGAGAGAGGTGTTTGCTGCTCTTGATCGGGTTGAAGAGATCCTCTCTCGTCAGAGATATCTCACAGGCTCCACGATCACTGAGGCTGATGTGAGACTGTATACTACCTTGGTTCGTTTTGATGGTGTCTATGTTGGACATTTTAAGGTACTTGTATGTGTGTGTTCTGGCAGCTAAATCTTAGTATGAGGTTGTATTCAATGTAGCTTACAGCAGCACTTGGTTTGAACAATTTTGGTCTGTGGACCTTCTTTAGCTTGCTATTGTATGCTCAATAGAATACAAACTCATCGAACTCCATAGAATGAACTCCATAGTACTGAACTCCATAAAAATGAACTCCATAGTACATGTAGTATGTATTATGCGTACAAATCTTGAATGTGATGTCAAAAACTGCGATTATGCTGCTAAACATATAGCTGGGATAATCGGTTTGTAGCTTCATTCTTATGATCCTTCCGAATAATTCTTCCTTGTTTTTCGGAAATATTCATGAGGGAGGAGCCTGGATACGAGGCTGTAGTATCATTTCCATACAATCAAACTTTGTATTCTTGTGCCTGTAGTGCAACAAGAAACGTATTATTGACTACCCAAATATCTGGCCCTACTTGAGGGATCTCTACCAGACCAAGGGATTTGGGGAGACCACTAACAGATACCACATAGAGCATCATTATCAGGTAAATAGTTGCTGATGATTGTTTAATGTTATGAATTCCAGAGTATTTTAAGCTACAACGACTGTGTTAATCCTATAGGAGAGTCATCTTCAAATCAACCCAAAAGGAATTGTTGCAATTGGTCCTGATCTTGATTTCAACCTACCTCACAACAGAGACACCCGCTTCAAGAAGTAATGACTGTCTAAAACCTGTTTAGTAAAAAAAAAATGATTATGATGGTTATTTGTAAAATTAATTGTCGTGATTAAATTAAAATTGCTCTCTGCATCAATGGCTGCGCACGCCCGAAATAAAGTGAAAAACGTACCAACTGAGATCAATGAATACGCCGCTAGAGAAGGCAGCAGCTGTTACTTCCTGCAGCATACTGATAGCCTGATTCAAGTGCTAGTGCTAGTGCTAGTCAGCTTGCTCGCATGATCATTTGCTAGTCAGCTTGCTCGCATGATCATTGGCCATGTGGACGTGGCCATGAGACATCTACGCATGCGCGCGCTTAGATCGATTTCAGCGGCACGCCCACCCATTCAGACTGCTTGTGAAGTTTTGCTCTAGCTGTCTGCCTCTAGTACAGCTTTGTACTTGCAGGTAAAGTTTAGTCTTTAATAGTTTATCGATATAGCTATAGTCTATAGGTCGACCAGTAATTGTATGACATTGTTGTTGTGCATTGGTGAATATAGACATGAAGTAAAGGGGAGGAGCTGATACGCACTCATGCGTTTCAAGATCTCTTAATTATTACCGTCTAATGCATGATGGGTTTGAATTTTCATTTTTAAAAAATCCTTTATCGTCATTTGTTTGCTTCCTAATGATGGCTGAAATTGACCTTTAATTTAAATAAGCATATTTATTATAGCCTATATTCATGGTTGTTTATACAAGGCTAACTAATATTAGAACATTATTGGATGAGAATAGCATTGTATGGATGTGCTATGAATGTGAACAAGTTACGTGCTATGAAGCTAGCATCACAATGTGTTGGTATATACTTGGGTTTCTCAAGTAGCTTGAGCATAAGCTTGTTCACATTTGCATTCACAGTATTGATATGTGATGATATGATGCAGTGAGCAATCATAGTGTTATGAATCAGGGACCCATTGTCAATATTTATTGTTGTACATCCAACAATGTCAATATCTAAATGCTGATTATAACATAGATATTATAGACTACATAACCTACAATATCTATGCATGATTATAATAACAACTCAGATAATAATGATTATTAAGCCTCCTTATTTTTGCAGGAAAACAAAGCAAGCAAGACTATATAATGTTGTGGCCAAAGCCTCCTGCTTCTTGGTACACATGTACTGTCATTGTACTGTGTTTGCTAGCAGGGATCATACCAAGCACTGATTGCCAACAGCGGATTTATAGCGGTATATGTATTAAAATGGTATATACAGGAGTTTAATTGCATGATATCATACGTACGGTAGTACGTATAGTAGGAATGGGCCGACTGTCCCATTGACACAATACAAAATGTTCATGCTTATAAACTTTCAGGGAAACAAGGCTAAGCCTTCAAATGCATTTTATAGCCTTTCCCAGACAGTTTACTTACTGTATTAACCAAGAAAACTGGCAGAAAGTTTCTGGAGCACTCTGGAGAGAGCGCTGGCGAGAAGCCACAAGAGTGCAATTTTGTTCTCCTTCCTTCCTTCCTTCCTTCCTAACTGACTAACTTGAACGCGATTTCCAGACAAACTAAAGGCATTGAGCCAACTTTGATCATATAGTGGGACTTCATTTCTTGCACAGTACGTCCTTTTTGACTTATTTGCCGGCGAAAAGGCAGCAAACAAAATTTAGGCAGCTTTGAAAATCTCGATATAAAATACTGTACTTTTTATTTAGCCATTTTGATGTAGGTAAAGGTCGTCAAGAGACCACGTGGTTTGCATGCATCTAATGCGCATGCGCATCAAATGTACACTTCAGAGACTGACTAGTCTCTGCTGTGTGATTGTCGCCATGCAATTGAGCACCTTGGTGTTGAAAAAAGTGAATGAACAAGTATAGTAAAAATTTTATAAAAATTAGAAGTGTAGGAATGGGCAGTGCGGTAAAAAGCAATGAAACAAGGTAAGTCTCTGAATTTCGGCACATGACTACTTCATTTTTTGTGCCCAACTCTTATATATTACTGTGTACCTACATTCTACATACTTGTTACCTTATCCAAATTAGTCAAGTGATTGTGGATTAGTTTTCTTGATATCATATACTATGATACAATGTCTAGTGTTATTTAGTAACTACTATAACTAAGGGGTTTGAGAGTTAATTAAAAAGTACATTGGTCTTTAGCCTTGGTATGCCGAGGCTTGTGCACTATCAGTGCTTTATTTGATTCATGCAGCATTATATTGATTCGAATTTTTAGTTTTGCATACATAGTTTGTACAATAATGTACATGTGTTTTTTGCAGAAATCTTTCTGGACTATGGAACGAGTAATGGTGACACTTTGTTACCAAGAACCGGAGATGCTTCTTCCCCAGAGATTGTGTTAGCTACAGAGTATGGGTTCTACGGAAGTCGCTATAGTTCTATCTATGTTAGTAAAATATATATTATACATGTTTGTATGTTAATGTAACTGTCAACTCACTACATGACTCACAGATATACACTCTGTGAGTCAGTGAAGTGACACCGTTANAACAAGGGATTTGTGTTGTGCCAGTATGGAGCAATGACTGGAATTGGATCGTAAGGGAGGGGGAAGCTTTGTCCAGGCCAACCAAAGTAGCCTCTAGTGCCAAACATCAGAGCTCCACTAGCACTAACCTGTACATGTATTATGTGATGTGTGTGTGTGTGTGNTGTGTGTGTGTGTGTGTGTGTGTGTGTGTGTGTGTGTGTGTGTGTGTGTGTGTGTGTGTGTGTGTGTGTGTGTGTGACGTGTGCATGCATGTGTGCACAGATGCATAAACATTATCCATATATCCTCACATACTCGGATAGTTGTGTAAGGGGTTCCATAAAACCTAAAAGTTCCTCTCAAACTTATAGTTGATGTGATCGCATTGCTCCCATACCTATTCCCACGTGGAACAATCGAGTCACCATTGTTAATGCCAAAGGGCAGAAAGTATGCTGGTGGAGGAGGTGGTGTAGTCACAATGCGTGCTGGTAGATCAGTTATAATCGATCCTACATCATTGTAGTGTGTGTGTGTGTATGTATGTATGTGTTTGTGTGTGTGTGTGTATGTATGTATGTGTTTGTGTGTGTGTGTGTGTGTGTGTGTGTGTGTATGTGTGACAAACATCAGTGTCAGGTATTGGACAGCTAGGTGAATATAAATGGATGTGACTGTTATACAGCTAATTTACATCATATATATGCCATGGTCAATTGCAAAAATTTATTACAACAACAGCAATATGTAAAATTTGCCATACAATACTACAACTTGTATCATTGCAGCATAAATTTAATATAAAGCCTAAAATTATGCCGGCGCCAAAGGTGTTGTGTACTGTAGTTACCATCAATCCGGTGAATAAACTGTCCTTCTACACCAACATTGCTGGATACGTCAAGAAGTAGAATGTAAGAACCTGACTCTCGCGAAGGTGGAAAGGTGAAGTAGGTACCATCACCCTTGTTGAAGCCAATTGTAGTGTGCTCATCTCCCCATCTTAGGCGACTTCTATAACTGAACATAGAAAAGGTTGTTACATTGTCGGTAGCCAAAATAACTTGAAAACTGTTCACATTTCTTGAATTATAGGCACTTGGCACACTATCATAAGTAGTCACAAACAAATGAGTCGGGGTAAATTCCGCAAAATCATCAGGTAAAAGTGTCTGGATATATCTAGCAACTGTTGCTAAGTCAGTAGCATCTGTGGACTGTCGGTAACCGATTGACCCTCTTAAGCTGATGCCGATGTTATTATAGAATGGAGCAACAAGCGGTGGAGAAGAAACAGGAAAAGGAAAGTTATCATCCAGGGATCTGGATGGGCCAGTATAAGGTACACCAAATGCCAGAACTCCATTTTCGTTAACCTGTGTGTTCACGTGTATGTATGTATGTGTGTGTGTGTGTGTGTGTGTGTGTGTGTGTGCCAAGTGTGAGCATTAGTGAGTGTAACGGTGTCACTTCACTGACTCACAGAGTGTATATCTGTGAGTCATGTAGTGAGTTGACAGTTACATTAACATACAAACATGTATAATATATATTTTACTAACATAGATAGAACTATAGCGACTTCCGTAGAACCCATACTCTGTAGCTAACACAATCTCTGGGGAAGAAGCATCTCCGGTTCTTGGTAACAAAGTGTCACCATTACTCGTTCCATAGTCCAGAAAGATTTCTGCAAAAAACACATGTACATTATTGTACAAACTATGTATGCAAAACTAAAAATTCGAATCAATATAATGCTGCATGAATCAAATAAAGCACTGATAGTGCACAAGCCTCGGCATACCAAGGCTAAAGACCAATGTACTTTTTAATTAACTCTCAAACCCCTTAGTTATAGTAGTTACTAAATAACACTAGACATTGTATCATAGTATATGATATCAAGAAAACTAATCCACAATCACTTGACTAATTTGGATAAGGTAACAAGTATGTAGAATGTAGGTACACAGTAATATATAAGAGTTGGGCACAAAAAATGAAGTAGTCATGTGCCGAAATTCAGAGACTTACCTTGTTTCATTGCTTTTTACCGCACTGCCCATTCCTACACTTCTAATTTTTATAAAATTTTTACTATACTTGTTCATTCACTTTTTTCAACACCAAGGTGCTCAATT
>CAXIPT010000005.1:5448266-5460364 GCA_964030475.1 Tethya wilhelma | reverse complement strand
TAGGATGTGGACAAGGTGGCTGTGGAGCTTGCACTGTTATGATCTCTCGTTTCAGTCCAGAGGAAGACAAAGTTGTCCATTATTCTATCAACGCCTGTCTGGTTCCTCTCTGCTCAGTGAATGGAACAGCTGTGACAACTGTTGAAGGAATTGGCAGCACAAAGAGAAGTGTGCTTCATCCTTGTCAGGAGAGGATAGCAAGGGCCCACGGATCACAGTGTGGATTCTGTACCCCTGGCTTTGTCATGACCATGTACACACTGTTGAGGAACAACCCCACTCGCTCTCATTGTCTACTGTACTTTAAGGGGTGTGTCAGCTATAGTACATGTTTCCATACTAAATTGTGACACATGAAAAAAAGCATTTTTGCCTTACACGTTGGTGAAGTGAGAGGATAGGTACTGTTATACTCGTAGTAGGGATACTCTGGTTTCATTAGCACTATGCTATTCTCAAACGCAGTCGGCAACTCTCTGGACTGGTTGTTCGGCAGTAGCAGTACAATGATGACCACTATCAGCGTGAAGAGGAGCGCGTATAAGACCTTGTACGGGACTCTGGCCGGTCGCATGAACCCGTTCTCTTGTGAAGCTCCGTTCATTCTTGTCGGTAGTACAGCTCGAGACCATTTGAACATTCCTCCATCTGGGAGAGGCTATTTATAACCTCCCCAAGAGCGATGAGCGGTTTTTCTTCTAAATAAAGAGCACCAACACAAAGGTCAAAGGTGTGCGCGTATAATAGTACGCGCGATTTTTAAAACCAAAATCTACCAAAAACAGAAAATTGATTTGTTTCACAAACAAAAAACCCAGTACTTTTCTACAAAGCATATTGTCCCAAAATGAAAGCAAAAACTAATGTCAAAACAGACAACAGTACAAAGACCAGCACGCCGACATTTCGTCCTGAAATCCAACTCTCTCCTCCCTTCCCAGATGTCACCCCCTCTTCCCCGTCCTCACGGCTCTCCGGCATCACTTCGGCCTCCAATTTTTCATTTTTCTCCTTGCACTGACACTGCCCGCTGGTGGCATAGCTACTCCAGAGTTGTTCTTCAAGTCCATTGACATTGCACGTCGACCAGCTTCGAACACGGGCTTCGTACGGACTAGCATATGTGCTCACGGGAATGGTGCAGCTGGTCTTGGGACCTTTGTACACCTGCTGGAAGTCACGCCCCTGTGTGGCCACTCTGAACTGAACCTCGTACTGCTGCTGCAAGGGGAATTCCCATGGTGTCCACGATAACTGCATTACGTCATCACCTATCTGTTTCAATTCAACATCTACAAAAAAAATGTCAAAACAAATAAACAAAAAAAAAAAAACGTAAAATGCCAAAAAATCAATCCCAAGAATTTATGGACATCTTTCAACTTACTGATTGGTGATGAGGGTGGGTTTGGTGCAGTAGAAAAGGTCACCACGTCAGACCAAGGTCCCTCTCCACTTTCAGAAATGGCGGCAATCTTGAATGTGTACTCGGTGTCCGGTTGGAGGCGTGTGAGACGATGGTTCACAACAGTGCCTCGATACACTTCGTGGAACCTGTGTGTTTGTGTGTGTGTGTGTATGTGTGTGTGTGTGTGTGTGTGTGTGTGTGTGTGTGTGTGTGTGTGTGTGTGTGTGTGTGTGTGTGTGTGTGTGTGAGAGAGAGAGAGAGAGAGAGAGAGAGAGAGAGAGAGAGATGATGGATGGACTCTTAGAAGTGAACTATACACGACTAATTTGTGACTCAAACAACAAATGTAAACACCAGTGGCACACAATCATGTACCTTCTATTGTGTGAAGCCATATGCAACATGTAGGTGATCCCCTTATTTGGCTTCTTGCCCCACGTCAGTTTGAGGGTGTGATGGGAGCAGGAGTGGAGGGTGAGGAGGGGGGGACTAGGTGGAGGGGGGAGGGTAGCGCCGGAAACGGTCAAACTGAACGATCCTTTTCCGATGGCATTTTCAGCTTGAATACGGTACCTGACAGAGAATGGTAAACACAACGAGGCTTAAACACATACAACAAATGAACCAGAGTATCTTACGAAAAAAATCCAATGCTTACACGTATACTTGTAAATTATTGATATGCTGCTAGTGAACTTTTAGTGAGCCAATGTCACGAAGAATTTCACTCAAGACTACCGTAAACGTGGAAATATTGGCGGTACATTAAATTTGGCGGTTTGGCGGTCGGCGCAAAAACTGCCAAATTAAATGCGTATAAACTGTTTTTCGCTCTATTGCAATACATTGCGCAAGGGAGGAAAACACCAAATTTAAAACCACCAATCTTTTTGTGGGAAGCGGTCTGAGCAAAATCGCCAATATTTCCACATTTACGGTATGTTATTCACCTGTAGGCTGTGTTTGGTTGTAGATCAATGAGAGTGTGTTGTGTTTCAGTAGTCTCGACTCGTATCACATGACTGGTCACATGACTAGCAGAGATTTCGATATGATAGGCCGTGATCGGTGATCCATTGCACTCTGGTACCGTCCACGCCACTAGGAGAGAATAAGGTGTAGAACTAACCTGTACGAAACCACACGATATATGTGAGGGGGTGATGAGTGTGAAAAGTGAGGGCAGCGGACTTACTGTTGTGAGGTGTGTAGGTAGTGAGGGTGTGGAGGGAGAAGTGGTAAACATAACGGACATCGACCATTCACTAGCACCAACAGAACAAACAGCCTGCAAAAATATACACACAGTGGACATGGAAAATTTATTTGAAAAAATCTTGAGATCTAGCCGGGATTTGAACCCAGGTCTTTCAAATGTAATTATACACAATCAGCAATTACATTGGATTTACAAACAGTGTTTAGTCAGCAAAAATCATGATACATGCCGTGTTATGAGTAGCTCCGACATAGCCTCATCCCAAGACTCCCCTTTGACCTTGTAGCCTCGTCCCTAGACCCCCCCTTCTCCTTTCCATGAGTGAAAGGTCAAAGGGAAGCCTGGGGGCCAGGCTAGCTCTTACACTGTGTGGTTGTGGTATACCTTCACTCTGGCTTGGTAGACTGTGGCTGGAGTCAATCCACGGAGGACACACTCCACTGGTGAGGAAGAGACGGTCGTGGTCTTATCTTGGTCGGGTTGAGACTCGGGACAGTACTGGATCTTGTAGCTGTCCACTGGAGAGCCATGACACACGGGCACCTTGAATGATGAATTTAAAACATTGTGAGGCTAGGTACATGAGTAGGTGCTGGGAGGGTTCCTTTAGGTTTGGGATTACCGTATAGCGGGAAATTAAACAGTTTGTAAAGATAAACAGTTTTCATGCACACACAAGCACTAGGGTAGGTTGGTAGGTAGGTTGAAAAGCTCTTGCTAGTGATGTTTATTAGGTGGGGTTGACTGGGATCATACTATTTTACTGTATAGCTGATAAATTTGGCAAATTGGCGAATTATTTTTCAAATCGCCAAACAGTTTTATACCCACGTGTGCTCATATAAACAATGCAGCGTGCGGAACTAAATTGCCAAATTTAAAATCACCAATCATACTAAAATGAAAATTCGCCAAATTTTAAGCCTGCCAAATTTACCCGCTATACGGTATTATTTATGCATATATATTTTGCATTTACATTTACCTTCCATTTGAGACGAGTGGATGAAGCTGTAACATTGTTGACTTCCAGTCCTGATGGAGGGTCTGGCACACCGGGTGCTGTCACACAACTACATTCAATGGAGGCGCCACTCGCCTGTAGAGTGAGTCAATCAGTGTTCACATAACAGCATCAATATCACTGACAGTGTCCGAGACAGGCACACAAAAACCATTGAAGATTTGTGTGTTTCAGGTAGATATACAATAAAAGTTCTTCAAATTATATACTCTGTCTATCATCGAAAACACAAGTAAAATAATACTTGTAGATGCAATATTGTTTTTTACTAGCCTAGCTAGTACCCAGGCCATTCTTATTCTCATGTAAAATTTGCTGTTACAAGCTAAACCAAGGGTGCAATCTGGGTTAGGTAGCAGGTTAGTCTCTTACCCCAACAGAGTTCCTGCAGAAGGATCTGAAGTGATATAATTCTCCAGGATTCAACTGACTGACTTCGTGCTGAAGTGCAGTGTCTGAAAATGAGTCGGTGAAAGTTCTTGGGTCAGCTAGTGTTGCGATGGCTTGCCAGGTGTCAGATTCACACAGTCTCATCTCAATGGTGTAAGCTGTGATGGGAGAGCCACCATCTTGGAGTGGGAAGCCTGGTNTTAAAATACAGCAGACATTGAGAGCTATAGAAGCAACATGTTTCTTGAATTAGAGAGATTTCGATTTTAAACAACATGTTCCTTTTCTCAATGTCTGCTGTACTTTGAGATGTGTTGCAAGCAACAAACATTGCTGGCAATTAACTTGTTGCCTAGTGTATGATACCCTATCTGGTCTGGTAACAGCTTAGTAGAGTCCAGATCGAACTTTATTAATGCTATTAATACTAGACTCAAAGATAATTGCAACTGCTGTGGTGCTACATATACAATGAAAGTTTAATTATCATTCCTTAAGTGTGCAATTATTGGCGATCCTTGGCTCATACCAATCAGTGTTGGTATTTTAATGTGGTGTATTACCTATCAATAGCTAGTTAGTTTGGGAACATACTCGACAAAATACCTTGGCCTAACAATTATCCATGCACACTGTATCACCTTTCATTACCATAATTACATATACGTCTTGTGGTGTAATACAGATGTTGGTGACAACACTCTGTTTCGGATCGCCATAGTAGCAGACCAGGACGAGAACTCTAAAGTGAACGACGTGACGTGGGGGAGCTGGTTGAAGACAGGCATCCTCACTCTTCATCGTGACCGGACACTCTCCGTCAAGTGGGATTCGGACATGGTGCCACTGCGATCCCACATATCGGAGAAGGGAAGGGGAGTGGAACTGTCGGAGCTGATCGTCTTCAATGGAAGGCTCTATACTGTTGATGATAGGTCGGGCATCGGTATGTGTGTGTGCATGTAGTTGTATAGCAACACAAACATTATGTTGTTCGGCTTGGTTGCCAATGTACAGCACTTCTCAGGCTTGATACTTGTTTGATGGTTTTGTGTCTTTCCACCCACCCACCCACCGTTGTGTGGGGGATTATAGATTGGTAGACATGCTGGGCATGTAGTAACTTTTTATAATGTTGTCCAGAATTCCTGGAGGTGCCTTTGGAGGGAGGGGCCTGGGGACGAGGCTAGTAAGCAACTATTTCAAAAAATCTAATAGTTGTACAACAACCAAAAAAAATTCTCAATGCTAGTTGCTTATATGATCCTAGACATTTAGTTTTGTTGCATGAGTGTATAGGAAGGCCCGGGAACAAGGCTGAAATTGTCTTGTGGTTTTACCTTTTCTTCACTTAAAATTCTTGTTTGTTAGTGTTTGAAGTGATCGGGAGTCATTTGGTGCCGTGGGTGATCCTGGAGGACGGTCCAGGGACTGTGGACAAGGGGTTCAAGGCGGAGTGGATGGCCGTCAAAGACCGTCAGCTCTACATCGGAGGACTAGGGAAGGAGTGGACGACACAACAAGGGGTTAGTCGAGTCAGTCTCACAGCCATGGTGGGATTTGGAGTTGCTAGATCTGAAGGGTGCATGGAATTGACAAGTGGAGGTGTCTTTTGGTCATGGGAAGGTTCTGTTGAGCTTCTAGTTTGTGTTTGAAAAGAACTTCCTGATGGTGGAGTAACTTGAGTGTATACTGTCAGCATTTGATGATGATTGCATCAGGCTTGTGTCAAGTCCATAAATTTATGCAGGACTTGAGGTCAAAGTTCAAATACCCATGTGCATTACATCATATCCCTTATACACTCTAATACCCATTACATCATACCTATACAGGTGTTCAAGAATGACCACCCACAGTATGTGAAGGTGGTGGATGCACTGGGTCATGTTGAGCACCGACCATGGGCCCCCATTTACAACAAGATGAAAACCAGTGCTGGTATCACGTCGCCGGGATACATTATACATGAGTCTGCCTGCTGGAGCAGCTTCCACAAAAAATGGTACTTCTTACCTTGGAGAGCGAGTAAAGAGAGGTAAAGGAGAAACTTGGAAAAGATTTTTTCTTACATGACTTAGCTGTAGAGTACCTTTGAAACTAGGTAGTGAAATTGTTGATAGTTGTTTCTTTGTGCTTTCTGTTGGCCCCTATACCAAGCTGTGAAGTTGATAACTGTTTCATTGTGTTTTCTGTCCAGCTACAATGATGTTGAAGATGAACACCGAGCTACCAATTTGCTCATAACTGCTGATGGGACATTTACTGATATCCAAGTCCAAAGAATAGGGGTAAGAATCAAACTTAGGCAAAAAAAAGTTTAACAATAACTTTGCATGGTGTAGAAGCATTGATACATGCATATCATAGTACTTCACTTACATGCACACACAGACGTTAAATCAATATCGCGGCTACTCTACCTTCAAGTTTGTCCCTGGCACTAAAGACAGCGTGGTCATTGCCTTGAAGTCAGAAGAGAATAAAGGAACAATAGCTTCATGTATCCTTAATTATTGTTACTGGGAAAAAGAAACACCCACTTTCAGCAACCTCAGTCAGTCCTGAGATTTTAACCTGTTTTGTGTGTGTGTGTTTTCTTGACCATGTTTGTGATCAGATATTTCAGCATTTGATCTGGATGGCCACTCCCTCATGCTTGAAGAAAAGATAGGAGATGTCAAGTAAGATTTGTTAGCACCTGATTGTGTTGTGTCGAGTTCCTACAGCTGTCAAATTAGTCTTTCTTCTCTTCTTTTTGCTTTGCAGATTTGAAGGATTGGAATTCATTTGATTGTGTCAATTGTGTGCAGTTTTAGTATTTATATTATACGTACTGATTGTTGATATGCATGACTTGTATAGCTTTAGTGTTCATTCTGCAAACTGTAACTCACTCAAATCTATGGTCATTTGAAGGCACTCTGAAGAAAACAGAAGTCATGGTCTTAGAATGTGCGAATTGTTATTATTGCGCGAAATAGTGAGATATAATAGGCGTGGTTTGTTGTCACACAGAAAGGTCAGTGTCGGGTCATGGAGTAAATACAGCATCTTACTGCCTCTCCTAAGCTTGTGATTCGTGAGAGATGGCTCACGTTTGGAATTGTGGTCTTTTCCCCAACCAAAATACCTCCTCTGACATTTTTTACGAGGTAAGTCATGATCACAAATTAGTTTTATATAAGGTACAAAGAGAAGTTCCCCAGAGCATAATAAAAGCCACTAGCTACGAGTAAAAGTACTATAATTACACATCATTTGTTCCATAATTTGATAACAATCTGTGACAGTAATATTATGCTGAAGTTTCCCCTTCTTATTTCATGTTGAAATCTATAGGATGTCATTATTAATGTTCGAGTGTCTGTAGCCAGTTTCTCTCTGCTGGGAAGGTAAGCCTGGGTGTTGGTCATATAGCTAGATATATTATAATCCTGCTAACTGACTGCTCCCTCTATCCCTGTAGCCTGTTTGTGTTGGCTCTGATATGGCTCTTCAAGAAATACAAGTTCTTTGTTCAGGTTCAGCCACAATTTGTTGTGTGTGCATATAAACTTGCATGCCTGGCTACATTGCTGTTGAACAAAATCTTGTGGTAGTTTCAGCAAATTTATTATGAGTGCTATAATAATATTATTATTATATCAATTGTTACTTCACAGAGGTTGATTTTGTACTTGAGTTTCTCAGCTTTCCTCTCATCAATCGCCTACATCTTGGTAAGTAACCCACACACACACGTTATGTCTACATAGATTACATACAAGTCCCCATAATTACAGGGGCGTGTGGACATTGACCCCCAATCGGATGTCTCGATGAAGTTCTGTGAGTTCCAAGGCTACATGCTCCTCTACACGGACTGGGCTGTTCTCCTCTCTGTCTTCTGCATCACTCTCAACCTGGTCATCAATGTCATGACCAGCCAGGGAACCAGCCGACTGGAATCGTGAGTCATGGCACCATTTGGCATAGCATTGCCACTTTGTCTCTTCTGTCTTTGATGCAGATACATACTAGTCTGTTAGATATACACCATGCAGGCCTTCCATGCATCTTTTTTTTTTGTCAGAAGTCAAGGCTAACTATAACCATATTATGTGTAAAGCAGATTGCTTGTTAGTTGATAGATCTTTTATTTCATCTTCTCCTCTCTCTCTCTCTCTCTCTCTCTCTCTCTCTCTTGGAGAACCCAAGAACCTTTTCTCATTAAAACTACTGGAGAACCCAAGAACCTTTCCCATTATATCTATACAGGAGAACCCAAGAACCTTTCCCACTAAAACTAATGGAGAACCCAAGAACCTTTCCCACTAAAACTAGTGGAGAACCCAAGAACCTTTCCCACTAAAACTAGTGGAGAACCCAAGAACCTTTTCTCATTAAAACTAGTGGAGAACCCAAGAACCTTTCCCACTAAAACTAGTGGAGAACCTAAGAACCTTTCCCACTAAAACTAGTGGAGAACCTAAGAACCTTTCCCATTAAAACTAGTGGAGAACCCAAGAACCTTTCCCACTAAAACTACTGGAGGACCCAAGAACCTTTCCCACTAAAACTAATGGAGAACCCAAGAACCTTTTCCCATGAGCAAAGTCTAGCACTGATGAGCTGGGCCTCAGTAAGAGCCTAGCTAACCACAGCTAGATGCATTAGCTATAATGATCTATAGCTTGTGTAAAGTCTTTGCATGCCCTATATGCTTACATAGAAAGCAGACCAACTCATGTCTGTCTTGCCAAACAACACTAACCAACAGCCATGCATGCAAAGAGCCATGCAGCATTGGACCTAAGCGCTCAAACAGAAGCACAAAAGCCTCAAAACTCAAGAACTACAGTGTTTTGGACAGCAAAAAATATATTTTTACAAGATCATTCAGAGTTATGAACGTAAGTACCATCAATTTTTGTCACTAGAGCTGTCTTTCTTGAGATGCTTACACGTATACTTGTAAATTATTGATATGCTGCTAGTGAACTTTTAGTGAGCCAATGTCACGAAGAATTTCACTCAAGACTACCGTAAACGTGGAAATATCGGCGGTACATTAAATTTGGCGGTCGGCGCAAAAACTGCCAAATTAAATGCGTATAAACTGTTTTTCGCTCTATTGTTGCGCAAGGGAGGAAAACGCCAAATTTAAAACTGCCAATATTTTTGTGGGAAGAGGTCTGAGCAAAATCACCAAATTAAATGCCCGCCAATATTTCCACGTTTACGGTATGTTATTCACCTGTAGGTTATGTTTGGTTGTAGATCAATGAGAGTGTGTTGTGTTTCAGTAGTCTCGACTCGTATCACATGGCTGGTCACATGACTAGCAGAGATCTCGATATGATAGGCCGTGATTGGTGATCCATTGCACTCCGGAACCGTCCACGCCACTAGGAGAGAATAAGGTGTAGAACTAACCTGTACGAAACCACACGATATATGTGAGGGGGTGATGAGTGTGAAAAGTGAGGGCAGTGGACTTACTGTTGTGAGGTGTGTAGGTGGTGAGGGTGTGGAGGGAGAAGTGGTGAACATAACGGACATTGACCATTCACTAGCACCAACAGAACAAACAGCCTGCAAAAATACACACACAGTGTACGTGGAAAATTTATTTGAAAAAATCTTGAGATCTAGCTGAGATTTGAATCCAGATCTTTCAAATGTAAGTTGTGGCATACCTTCACTCTGGCCTGGTAGACAGTGGCTGGAGTCAGTCCACGGAGAACACACTCCACTGGTGAGGAAGAGATGGTCGTGGTCTTATCTTGGTCGGGTTGAGACTCGGGACAGTACTGGATCTTGTAGCTGTCCACTGGAGAGCCATGACACACGGGCACCTTGAATGATGAATTAAAAACATTGTGAGGCTAGGCACATGAGTAGGCGTTGGGTTCCTTTAGGTTTGGGATTATTAAACAGTTTTCATGCACACACGAGCACTAGGGTTGGTAGGTAGGCTCTTGCTAGTGATGTTTATAAGGTGCGGGGTTGACTGGGATCATACTATTTTATTTATTTCATTTACCTTCCATTTGAGACGAGTGGATGAAGCTGTAACATTGTTGACTTCCAGTCCTGATGGAGGGTCTGGCACACCAGGTGCTGTCACACAACTACACTCAATGGAGGCGCCACTCGCCTGTAGAATGAGTCAATCAGGCACACAAAACCATTGGAGATTTGTGTTTCACAAAGATATACAATAAAGCTCTACAAATCATACACTGTGTCTATATCATTGAAACACAAGTCATACTAATACATCCAATGTTTCTTCTTACTAGCCTAGTAACCAGCTAGGCCATTCTTATTCTCATATTTGCTGTTACTAGCTAAACCAAGGGTTTGTCTACAGTCTCTTACCCCGACAGAGTTCCTACAGAAGGATCTGAAGTGATACAACTCTCCGGGATTCAACTGACTGACTTCGTGCTGAAGTGCAGTGTCTGAAAATGAGTCGGTGAAAGTTCTTGGGTCAGCGAGTGTTGCGATGGCTTGCCAGGTGTCGGATTCACACAGTCTCATCTCAATGGTGTAAGCTGTGATGGGAGAACCACCATCTTGGAGTGGGAAGCCTGGTGTGTGTGTGTGTGTGAGTGTGTGTGTGTGTCTGTGTGTGTGTGTGTGTGTGTGTGTGTGTGTGCGCATGTGGTGAGAGAAGAAATGCATAGAGGGTGAATTTTTTCATTGGTAAAAAATTTATTTGCATGGTGATCTGCTCTACCAAATCATCAGCAACAAGGAAAATTAAACGGGAGAAATATTTTTACCAACGAATATTTCCCAATTTATGGTAGTACACGTGTTGTACAGCAAGTATGTATATAGAGAAATTGGATAGCTTGAGAAGCACAGACTTACAACACTCATGACTATGTACCTAGTAGCAATAGTGCGGTAGTTTGGGTCGGAGAGCCAATGACAGCAAGAGATGAGGGAGGGGAGGGACGAGTGGCGGGGGTACGTAGCTGGGCCAGCCGAGACCACTTGCCACGCCCACCAGAAGATATGGCACACACCTACACACATGCATGTATGGGGGTAAGGGGGAAAATCATCATTAGTGGACAATCAGTGCTTAAGGCCATCATACACTGTGCAAGATTGTTGCATGCAACACATTGCATGCAATATGTTGCACAGTGTATGTTGCCAAAAACTATTGCATGCAACATGTTGCAAGGTGTTGCACGAAGTAGAAAGGCCTTCAACTTCATGCAACATGTTGCATGAAACATTTGAAGATAATATTACATAATCAAAACCAACATACACAGTGCAACATTGTTGTATGCAAGTTGCATCAATGTTGCATGAAAATATTGCACAGTGTATGATGGGCTTTATATAGGGTGCATGGGATCCTAATAATGCAGTCTTGTGTTAAATAATTCGTCATCTTTTGGAGGGAAAAAAAACCTATGATTCAGACTTTAGAGTTGGTTCAATTCAGAATCTATGCAAGTAATCTGTTCATTTGTAACAGTTATTGTATCGTGTCAACCATACTAATATTGTGTGTATGTAGGATGCAAGACTAGATTAGGTATAAATCCACTGGAACTGATATATAAATTCAGTACCTGACAAGGATAAGTCTTGCCTGGATCCAGTCCTTCAGCCAAGTAGCTCAGCTCCGGTCCAGTATACACATCGACAAGAGCATCAGAGGAGCTTCCATCACCATTGCTGCTCATCTGTAACACATACGCCTCGATCTCCGATCCTCCACTGTCGCTAGGAGGTTGCCAGGTTATGTTCAGGGAGGTGGGTGTGGCTCGATCCTTGAGGAAAGGAGCACTCGGAGGACCTGGCACATCGGGGAGAGTCCGGTAGGTGACCGATGGGGAATATTGGCTGTGTCCCTTCTCATTAGCAGCAGAGAGACGGAAGTTGTAATTGGTGTTTCTATGTAGTCCACTGCACGTGAAGTTCACGTCTTCTCCTTGGTACACTGGTCTGAACCCATAGCCCTGTAGACAGATGAATGTATGAATGTATGTAGCATACATACAGTGTACAATATACTGTGTGTGTGTGTGTGTGTGTGTGTG
>CAXIPT010000005.1:5407349-5447376 GCA_964030475.1 Tethya wilhelma | reverse complement strand
AGAGAGAGAGAGAGAGAGAGAGAGAGAGAGAGAGAGAGAGAGAGAGAGAGAGAAAGAAGGGGGGATTGTTTATTATGTTCAGCTAGAGTATAGGATATCAGACAAGATAGCACATACCACAAATTATCATACAAATCAACACACAGGCCATAATATTATTGTAGCAGCCTCGTTCCCAGGCTACTTTACAGTGTAAGGACGGCAGGGATTCTGGGAATGACTCTTGGTTAGCTCCCAATTAAAAGCATGTGACAATGGAAAGGTATCAAAACTACTGATTTTGAAAGCAAAAACATCAGCAATAGATGTACAGGCCAAACAATATAGTTCATAAGCAACTCCCAAAATCAGACAATAGATCTTCCTTTCCTTCATAAAAGTCGCCACAACAACAATATCACCTGCTGGTTTCAAGTGCTAGGCATCATGAGAGCTGAAAGAGCTATCAACTACGTCTTCTTCTTTGTTGCTTTGCTATCGACTATTAAAAGCAGTGGGCAACAAACAAGTCAATCTGGAGTCAAGAAAATGGCAGACTCCAACAGAACTTGTAGCGAAACAGCAGCCATGTACGTTCATCAATGTCCAACATGGTTTGCACCCCACATTCAGAATAGCACTCTGACTTGTCACTGTGGACCAGGAGACAAGTATGACAGAGTGTGCAATGTGAGTATGAATCAAATCAGATTGAGTGTAGGCCACTGCATAACGTTCAACAGCACTACCAATATGACGTACTTTGGATGGTGTCCATACAATACGGAGTTGTACGACAGCCCTCACTTCATGGAAAAAGTCCATTCTGCACTGCCACAAGACATTAATGATCTCAATGAGTTCATGTGTGGAGGTCTCAATCGAACTGGACTTCTCTGTGGCCAGTGTCAGGATGGATTAGGACCAGCTGTTCTGTCTTACAAGCGAGAGTGTTTGGAGTGTCTGGACAGTAGGTATGGCTGGTTGGCTTACATCAGTCTAACCATGCTTCCCACTACTCTACTGTGTATAGTGATCATCATTTTCAGATTTGATGCAACTTCCGCATCAATAAATATACATATTGTATTTTGCCAAGTTTTCATTAACATTGTAAACTTTTATGCTAGCCTTTCACTTCAGCATATACGTACATACAACAATGATGTGCTTAGTTACACCTATCTAATAATGCTAACATTCTATGGAATTTGGAGCTTGGATTTCTTCCGCTATCTGATCCCTCCTTTCTGTATCAGTAATAAGATGTCTACTATACAAGTAGTTGCATTGGACTACACTGTAGCCCTCTACCCTCTGATCCTCACTGCATTGGTCTACTACTTCATTGAGTTCCATGACAAAGGCTACAGGCTGTTTGTGTGGCTGTGGAGACCATTTCGTCGCTTCTTTATTGGCTTCCGTAGAACATGGAACCTCAAAGGCTCTGTCATCAATGCCTTTGTTACATTTCTACTGCTCTCCTTCTCAAAATTTGTAACAGTCTCACGTAACTTACTATATGGTGAGCATCCAATCAATATTTGTGGTGACAGGTTATCTCGGCACGAGGGACACTTTGCATATTATGATACTTCGATTGTTTTCTTCAGTCCACATCACCTCAGTTTCGTTCTACCAGCACTCTTAATTTCCCTAATGTTTGTCATTTTACCAACACTTTTCATCCTCTTCTATCAAAACAACTACTTTCAAAAGTACCTCAGTTGCATAAAACTGAGACTGACGCTGCTACACGAAATAGCCAGAATCCTTCAGAGCTCCTACAAGGATGGGATGGCAGGGACTAGGGACTGCCGATGGTTTGCCGGCTATTACTTGATCTTCAGGATCTTTTCGCTACTCATTATCGGAGTCGTCAACTTTTCCGTTTGGTTCTCTTTAGGATTGGCACTCAGTTCAGCAGTGATAATCATTTTCCAGCCGTACAAGAAGGACGTTTACAACAAAATGGATGCAATATTTCTCATTACCTACATCGTAGTGACAATCTGGGTGGACTATTCAAGATTCATCAACCATTTGCCACTTTGGCCAGCCAGTGGGCTCGCTACAATACCCTTCTTCTATCTGATCCTACGTGCTCTGCACATGTTACTGGTACACATAGGAGCTTACAAAAGGATCAAACAGATTGCTCTTAAGTTGATTCGCAGGATCAAGACAAGGAGAAGGGTTTCAGAAGAGGAGAAGAATGAAGATGAAGTCCCTTATAGGCTACTAGTAGAACACGATCATTCCATTAAACGTGAACTGCCAAATACAGAATCAACTGAAATGCAACCAATGGCATGTGACAGTTATTGAGGAACACTTTTGACTTGTACATACAACACTCACATTCATGGCAGTAACGTGCATGGCACACTGTTATGATAGTATTTTGAGAAATGCATAAATTTGTAAATACTATGTATGCACAAAGTGTGTACCAGGCCCTCTTCCTTCACTGATGGGAGGGGCGTACTGGGTAGGAGGCTATATTTCAGCAAGTTTCCTTACCATAAAGATAATCAGAGCCATGCATATAAATATAGGGTTCCTAATGGACCGTAATAGTAAAAGTGCATGGATCATGACATAACTTCTGATATTATAACCACGTGAGCGCTATCAATCAATACATGATAATTTTGCCATGCATGAATGGTTCAAGTAAGCATAGCACAAACACAACAGAGATACAATCACTAAGCTTATGCAAACTACTTAAAAAGCACTACCTGCATTATCACCATGTCCTATAAAATTACTGTGTTCATGAAAAGAAAAGCAACAATATGCAGTCATTTTATTCCTAATGATGGAAGCAAAAGTAGCTGGAAAGCTCATGTTAGGAATTGTGGCTGCATTTCTAATAAATCTCACTTGCAGCAAAGAAGAGAGCCTAAGAAACAGTACCTCCTCTAATTGCAGTGAAACAGCAGCTCTCAATGTCCATCAATGTCCAACATGGTTTGTGCCGAGAATCAATGATCGTACAAATGCCATATCTTGTGAATGTGTATCACAAAAATCACACATTGTGAAATGTGAGGATGGAATAAATCAGACTGAATTAGAAACACGACATTGTATGACATTCAACAGCTCTACCAACATGACAATTGTTGGAAAATGCCCATATAAAACAAACTTGCCTACAGGAGACAACATTAAAATTAGATTTTCAGACTATTCAAAGCCACCACAAGACATTGATGATCTCAATGAGTTCATGTGTGGAGGTCTCAATCGAACTGGTCTTCTCTGTAGCCAGTGTCAGGATGGATTAGGACCAGCTGTTCTGTCTTACAAGCGAGAGTGTTTGGAGTGTCTGGACAGTAGGTATGGCTGGTTGGTATACATCAGTCTAACCATGCTTCCCACTACTCTACTGTGTATAGTGATCATCATTTTCAGATTTGATGCAACGTCGGCACCAATGAATATCTTTATACTTTACTGTCAACTATATATAGCTAATAGAGATTTCTACAGCAGTCCTTCTCTTTACTACAATGAGAAATTGGATGGCAAAACCATTATATATGCTATCATGATAACCTTTTATGGAATTTGGAACTTGGATTTCTTCCGCTATCTGGTCCCTCCTTTCTGTATCAGTAATAAGATGTCTACAATGCAAGTGGTTGCATTGGACTACACTGTAGCCCTCTACCCTCTGATCCTCACTGCACTGGTCTACTACTTCATTGAGTTCCATGACAAAGGCTACAGGCTGTTTGTGTGGGTATGGAGACCATTTCGTCGCTTCTTTATCGGATTCCGTAGAACATGGAACCTCAAAGGCTCTGTCATCAATGCCTTCGCTTCATTTCTACTGCTCTCCTTCTCAAAACTCATAATAGTCACCTGTGGTCTACTACACTACACCGAACCTCGTAACATTTGTCGGAAAAGTATAGGTCATTTAGCATATTACGATCCTTCAATAAAGTATTTTGCATCACGACATCTTGTTTATGTAATACCTGCACTTCTTATTTCTCTGCTGTTCATCATTTTCCCTACATTTCTATTTCTCTTCTATCAAAACAAGCTCTTTCAGAAATGTCTTGGTTGTTCAAGGCTGCAAATGCCATTGTTACATGAAATAGTACGAATAGCTCAGAGCTGTTTCAAAGATGGAACAGCTAGAACTAGGGATTATCGATGGTTTGCTGGTGTCTACTTGATTTTTCGTATATTCAACTTGACTATAATTGGAACACATGGGTTTAGCCTACACTTTGCTTGTGGGCTATCAATAACATCAATTGCTTTTGTGATCTTTCGACCATACAAAAAGGATCTCCACAATTTGATAAATATTGTGCCACAGATTGTCACAACTCTGGCTATAATGTGGGTAGACTACTCTCGTGGAAAATACTATGTACCACTCTGGCCTGTTAATGTATTATCAATAATTCCCTTTATATATTTCCTTTGCTATGTTCTGTACAAACTCCTCACTCACACTGGAGCTTTACAAAGGATCTCACACATTTACAGCAAGGTAGCATTAGCTATTAGGAGACTGAGAAGAGCACAAGAAAATGAAAGTGAGGTACTACCATACAGGTTATTGCACCCAGAAGAATACACCCCACTTTTGCAAAACAATAACTCTATCGTAAGCCAACACGTCTTGCATGTATGCTGAGGAGTAATGGATCGATCAATATAGAACTTTTTGACTATTACACAATCATAAAGTAATATGTGTCAATAATGTACGCAATATATACCCCCTATATAGCTGATACAAAACAAAACCAACTTGTAAAATCAACATCACAAACTTTTAGGCACATATATACACACACACACCTACACCTTATATGCTCTTGTAACATGTAATTTATGTTTCTACATTTATGACTTTTGCTATCAACTTTTTCCAGTGCATTACATACACATATCATGCATGGCATAAAGCAACATTGCTATAATGTATAAGATTAAATCATACTGAAACCATTCAAGCAAACTGTCAATTTGAAAACTGATGAGGCCACAGATTATTCTTTAGTTAACACACAATATCCCAACTTGGTGGCCTGTATGCCTTATAAGAATCAAGCATGACAACAACTTTCAATAACTGTGATATATGACAACTTTTTATCACCCATCATAATCTTGAGACACATGCAACAATAAGAACATACACACATATATGTGGCCATGCGTAAGTTATAGATATAATAACAGATATAGCACACGAAAACAACAACTCGCACACTATGGTACTGAACCACATTCTACAAATTTTGTGCACAATTTTGCTTCTGACAACAAGTATTCGAAGAAATCAAAAAAAAGAAAAAAGAAAAGAATTGCAATCAACATGGATATTATTGGCAATCTAAACAAAATGATTGCTATATTACTTCTAATCAACGAAATGGTCAAAGCTGGCTGCAGTTTAGAGGAAAGCCTGGCAAACAACAAATCCTCCTGTATTGAAACAGCAACTCGAAACGTTCACAAGTGTCCAACATGGTTTGTGCCGATAATCAATGATACTACAAATGCAAATGACATCACATGTGAATGTGGGGAGGGAATCACATATGATTTAAAGTGTGATAGTGGAAAAAATCAGATTGAACTGAGTGTAGGACATTGCATGACATTTAATAGCTCAACTAACATGACCTATATCGGATTTTGTCCATACAACACTAATGTGTGGAATAAAATTCAAATCAGTAGCCTCGTCTATTCAAAGCTACCACAAGATATTGATGATCTCAATGAGTTCATGTGTGGAGGTCTCAATCGAACTGGACTTCTCTGTAGCCAGTGTCAGGATGGATTAGGACCAGCTGTTCTGTCCTACAAATTAGAGTGTTTGGAGTGTCTGGACAGTAGGTATGGTTGGTTGGTTTACATCAGTCTAACCATGCTTCCCACTACTTTACTGTGTATAGTGATCATTATTTTCAGATTTGATGCAACTTCGGCTCCAATGAACATTTTCTTAATAGTTTGTCAAGTTGTAACTGTCTGTGAAAACTTTTATGTTAGCCCATCTCTTCATTATTCCAACAAAAGACTTGCTGGAGACAGTTACTTGATAATGTATGTCCTTATGCTTACATTCTATGCATTTTGGAACTTAGATTTCTTCCGCTATCTGATCCCTCCTTTTTGTATCAGTAATAAGATGTCTACGATGCATGTGGTTGCATTGGACTACACTGTAGCCCTCTACCCTCTGATCCTCACTGCACTGGTCTACTACTTCATTGAGTTCCATGACAAAGGTTACAGGCTGTTTGTGTGGGCGTGGAGACCATTTCGTTGCTTCTTCATCAGCTTCCGTAGAACATGGAACCTCAAAGGTTCTGTCGTCAATGCCTTTGCTACATTTCTACTGCTCTCATTCTCAAAATTGACAATAGTATCTCATGGTCTACTCTTTGGTACAAATCCCCATGACATTTGTGGCAATAGAATGCTTGATAAAGGATCATACCTATCATACTATGACAGTTCTGTTCCTTACTTCAGCTCACATCATCTCATTTATGCAATACCTGCATTCATAATTGCTCTATTCTTTATTCTATTTCCAACACTTCTACTCCTCTTCTACCAAAACAGGTTCTTTCAAAAGTGCCTTGGTTGTTTGAGGCTGAGACTAACACTCCTTCACGAGCTGGTAAGAATCACTCAGAGCTGTTACAAAGATGGCACTGGAGGGACTTGGGATTGCCGATGGTTTGCTGGTGCATACTTAGTTTTGCGTGTGTACAGTTTGCTAATCATCGGACTCAAACAATTTTCCTTCTACTTGGCTTGTGGTCTTATAACGGCATCATCTGTTTTGACAATTTCTAGGCCTTACAAGAAAGAGCTCCACAATGTGGTGAACATTACTGCCGTCAATGTCATAGCTCTTGCCGTCATGTGGGTGGACTATTCTCGCGACATAGTCTACATACCCCTCTGGCCTATCAATACATTAGCTGGAGTTCCCCTGGTTTATTTCCTATGCTACACACTGTACAAGATTCTCATACATACTGGCCTCTATAGACTCATTGTGCATGTTTGCAAAAAAGTTGTTCAGGCCATGAGAAGGAAAAAATCCATGCAAGTAGATAAAAATGATAATGTTCCTTATCGGCTGTTACACCCTGCTGAATATCCACCACTATTGCCAAAGTGAAACTGTGCATAAAGGCATAACATCTATATTGAACGCTTATAAGTAAAAAGTTTTATGAACACATAGACTAATTGTATACACAACAACAGCTGCTATAGATAAATTCAATAAACATGTACTATGATCGCTTAATGTTTTCTTTCTCTCTATAATATTGGTACATTCCATGTACATATACTAACGTTAGAACAAGAAACAATATAAAAGCATCCTCACATAGCAATATATATTTAAAGAACTGATATACATATGTATGAAAAGAAAGGAACAATTACAATTATGGGAACTAGAATAGCCAGGCTCAAGTTAGTGTTTGTGGCTGTACTTCTAACAACAACCCCCTACCTCAACAAAGCCCACTGCAGTGAAGAAAAGAGTCTAACAAACAAGTCCTCAGAATGTATTGAAACAGCAGCTCTCAATGCCCATCAGTGTCCAACATGGCTTGTACCAAGATTAAACTACACTACAATAATTATTTCACAACAACATATGTAGTCCACCCACATTGTTGCAAGGGTTGTGATAATAAATACCACAACATCTATGACATTGTGGAGTTCATTCTTATATGGTCAAACAATTGCAATGATGATTGACACTACAACTTCTCTTTATTACATTAAGAAACTGCCTACCTCAAAACTATTCTACATGCTCTCATATATGCTCTATTATGATCCTTCAATAAAGTATTTTGGATTACGGCATCTTGTTTATGTAATACGTGCACTGCTAATTTCTCTGCTGTTTATTATTTTCCCTTCACATCAATTTCTCTTCTATCACAACAAGTTCTTTCAGAAATGTCTTGGTTGTTCAAGGTTGCAAATACCATAATTGCTACATGAAATAGTACGAATAGTTCAGAGCTGTTTCAAAGATGGAACAGCTGGAACTAGGGATTATCAATGGTTTGCTGGTGTCTACTTGATATTTCACATATTCAATTTGTCAATACTAGGAACACCTGTCTTTAGCTTATTCCTTGCTTGTGGGCTATCAATAATATTGCTTTTGTGATCTTTCGACCATACAAAAGGAACTCCACTATGTAATAAATATTGTGCCACTGATATTTCCAACCATGCATGGCTATCATGTGGGTAGACTACTCTCTCGTGGAAAATACTACATATCACTCTGGCCTGTTAAAGTATTAACAACAGTTCCCTTCATACATTTCCTTTACTTTGCATTAGCTAATAGAAGACTGAGAAGAGCAGCAGAAGATGAAAGTGGGGTACTACCATACAGATATTTGCACCCAGAAGAATACACCCTATACTCTTACAAAACAATAACTCTATCGTAAACTAACATATCATGAATATAAATTGATGCCCATGTTGAATGTCGCATGTTCAATGCTATGAGCACATGCGCATGTTGAATGTCATGAGCACATGCTCCCAAACTAAAATTTCTAGATGAAACCCTGATAATACATGCTGAGGAGCATCAATCAATATAGGACTTTTTGATTTGACTATTACACAAGCATAAAGTAACATGTGTCAATAATATAATACCCTCTAGCTGATATGAAACAGAATAAACCTGTAAAATCAATATCACAAACTTTTAGGCACACATTAAACATACACGCCTACACCATATATCCTTTTGTAACATGTAATTTATATTTCTACATGTACTTAGGCTCTCGGCTATCAGCTTTTCAACATTTCAACATTGTCATAAAGATTAGATCATACTGAAACCATTCAAGCAAACTGTCAACTTGAGCCCACACTGTGTTCTTTAGTTAACACACAACATAGAGTCACTGCAACTTGGTGGCCTGTATGCCTTATAAGAATCGAGCTTATAATAATGACAACAAGTATTTGAAGAAATTAAAAAGAATTGCAATCAACATGGAAACTATCAGAAGACTAAACAAAATGATATTATTATTACTTCTAATTATAACCAAAAAAATTGTCAAAGCTGGCTGCAGTTTAGAAGAGAGCCTGGCAAACAACAAATCCTCTTGTATTGAAACAGCAACTCAAAACGTTCACAAGTGTCCAACATGGTTTGTGCCGATAATCAATGATACTACAAATGCAAATGCCATCACATGTAAATGTGGGGAAGGAATCACATATGATTTAAAGTGTGATAGTGGAAATAATCAGATTGAACTGAGTGTAGGACATTGCATGACATTTAACAGCTCAACTAACATGACATATATCGGATCATGTCCATACAACGCTAATGTGTGGAATAAGATTCAAATCAGTAGGCTAGTCTATTCAAAGCTACCACAAGACATTGATGATCTCAATGAATTCATGTGTGGAGATCTCAATCGAACTGGACTTCTCTGTAGCCAGTGTCAGGATGGATTAGGACCAGCTGTTCTGTCTTACAAGCGAGAGTGTTTGGAGTGTCTGGACAGTAGGTATGGTTGGTTGGTTTACATCAGTCTAACCATGCTTCCCACTACTCTACTGTGTATAGTCATCATCATTTTCAGATTTAATGCAACTTCAGCACATATGAATCTTTTCATTATTGCATGTCAACTTTATATAGCTAGTATAAATGTCTACAGTAGTCCTCTTTACTACAGTGAGAAATTGTCTAGCAAAACTATTCTATATGCTCTTATGTCGACCTTCTACGGAATTTGGAACTTGGATTTCTTCCGCTATGTGGTCCCTCCTTTCTGTATCAGTAATAAGATGTCTACAATGCAAGTGGTTGCAATGGACTACACTGTAGCCCTCTACCCTCTGATCCTCACTGCACTGGTCTACTACTTCATTGAGTTCCATGACAAAGGCTATAGGCTGTTTGTGTGGCTGTGGAGACCATTTCGTCGCTTCTTTATCAGCTTCCGTAGAACATGGAACCTCAAAGGCTCAGTTGTCAATGCCTTTGCTACATTTCTACTGCTCTCCTTCTCAAAATTGACAATAGTATCTCATGGTCTACTCTTTGGTACTAATCCTCATGACATTTGTGGCAATAGAATGCTTGACAAAAGATCATACCTATCATATTATGACAGTTCTGTTCCTTACTTCAGCTCACATCATCTTGTTTATGCAATACCTGCATTCATAATTGCTCTACTCTTTGTTCTATTTCCAACACTTCTACTCCTCTTCTACCAAAACAGGTTCTTTCAAAAGTGCCTTGGTTGTTTGAGGCTGAGACTAACACTCCTTCATGAGCTGGTAAGAATCACTCAGAGCTGTTACAAAGATGGCACTGGAGGGACTTGGGATTGCCGATGGTTTGCTGGTGCATACTTAGTTTTGCATGTGTACTGTTTGCTAATCATTGGACTCAAACAATTTTCCTTCTACTTGGCTTGTGGTCTTATAACGGCATCGTCTGTTTTGACAATTTCTCGGCCTTACAAGAAAGAGCTCCACAATGTGGTGAACATTACTGCCGTCAATGTCATAGCTCTTGCCATCATGTGGGTGGACTATTCTCGCGACATAGCCTACATACCCCTCTGGCCTATCAATACATTAGCTGGAGTTCCCCTGGTTTACTTCCTATGCTACACACTGTACAAGATTCTCATACATACTGGCCTCTATAGACTCATTGTGAATGTTTGCAAAAAAGTTGTTCAGGCCATAAGGTTACTTGGAAGGAAAAGATCCGTGCAAGCAGATGAAAATGATATTGTTCCTTATCGGTTGTTGCACCCTGCTGAATACCCACCACTATTGCCAAAGTGAAACCATAAAGGCATAACACCTATATTGAACACTTTAAGTAATTGATATCATTTTGAAACATAATTGTTATTGTACTTAAGATTAATGGTATACATAACAGGTATAGATAAATACAATAAACTTGCAAGAAATGATCGCTTAATGTTTTCGTTCCCTCTATAATGTTGGTACATTCCATGAAATATTAAATTTACTTCGTTGCGTGTTTATCCATATATAGGCAGTGAATCTGATATTGCATGCATGGTTATACAGCTAGTCTAAACACCACATGAACGTCATTTAACAAAAGAACAACAAACAAAACAAAAGCATCGTCACTTAGGTATTTAAAGAATTGAATCAGATATAATATACATGAAAAGAAAAAAAACAGTTACAATTTCAGATTATGGGAACTAGCGTAGCCAGGCACAAGCTGTTGCTTGTGGCTGTATTTCTAACAATACCCTACTTTAAAGCTTATTGCAGTGAAGAAAAGAGTATGACAAACAAGTCCGCTGACTGTATTAAAATAGCAGCTTCTAATGTACAACAATGTAAAACATGGTTTGTACCGAGAATCAATGATACTACAAATGCAAAAAGTTGCACATGTGGACCAGGCATAGGAGAATTAAAGTGTGATGCTGATACTAATGTGACTCAACTACACGCAGGAAATTGTATGACATTCAACAGCTCAACAAACATCACAATTGTTGGATTATGCCCGTACAAAACAAACTTGGCTACAGGCAACAACATTAAATTTAGATTTTCAGTCTATTCAATGTTACCACAAAATATTAATGATCTCAATGAGTTTATGTGTGGAGGTCTCAATCGAACTGGTCTTCTCTGTAGCCAGTGTCAGGATGGATTAGGACCAGCTGTTCTGTCTTACAAATTAGAGTGTTTGGAGTGTCTGGACAGTAGGTATGGTTGGTTGGCTTACATCAGTCTAACCATGCTTCCCACTACTTTACTGTGTATAGTGATCATCATTTTCAGATTTGATGCAACTTCAGCACCAATGAATATCTTTATAATTTATTGTCAACTATATATAGCTAATAGAGATTTCCACAGCAGCCCTTCTCTTATTACAATGAGGAATTGGATGGCAAAACTATTTTATATGCTCTCGTCATGACCTTTTATGGAATTTGGAACTTGGATTTCTTCCGCTATCTGGTCCCTCCTTTCTGTATCAGTAATAAGATGTCTACAATGCAAGTGGTTGCATTGGACTACACTGTAGCCCTCTACCCTCTGATCCTCACTGCACTGGTCTACTACTTCATTGAGTTCCATGACAAAGGCTACAGGCTGTTCGTGTGGCTGTGGAGACCATTTCATCGCTTTTTTATCAGCTTCCGTAGAACATGGAACCTCAAAGGCTCAGTCGTCAATGCCTTTGCTACATTTCTACTGCTCTCCTTCTCAAAACTAGTACAGTAACTAGTATCCTACAGCTTATTGTATATCACAAAACCTAAAAATATCTGTTGGGAAAGTATAGGTCATCTACCCTATTATGATCCTTCAATAAAGTATTTTGAATCTGAACATCTTGTTTATGGGATACCTGCAATACTTATTACTCTGCTGTTTATCATTTTTCCATACACTTCTATTTCTCTTCTATCAAAACAAGTACTTCCAAAAATTTCTCAATTGTTCAAGGCTGCAATTGCCATTGCTACATGAAATATTACGAATAGTCCAAAGCAGTTTCAAAGATGGAACAGATGGAACTCGGGATTATCGATGGTTTGCTGGTGTCTACATGATTTTTCGCATATTCAACTTGTCCATAATTGGAACATATACATTTAACTTTAACCTCACTTGTGGATTAGTGTTAACATCAATTGTTATCACAATTTTCAGACCATACAAAAAGGAGCTCCACAATGTGATAGATGTAGTAGCAGTAGTTATCACAATACTAGCTGTAACATGGATCGACTACTCCCGGGCAAAACATCGTTTACCGCTCTGGCCGATCAATGCATTAATGATAGTTCCCTTTATCTATTTCCTTTGCAATGTTTTGTACAAGTTTCTCACTCACACTGGAGCTTTACAAAGGATGTCACACATCAACAGCAAAGTTATTAGGATACTGAGAAAGGGACAAGCAGAAGAAAGCGAGGTAATACCATACCGACTTTTGCACCTGGCAGAATACCCCCCACTTCTTCCAAAGCAAGAATGAGGGGAAATGGAACAGACATAGGCCAGTTAATACATAGAATAGTGTCCTAATATGAAGTAACAATGTGTATATTGTTTTCGAAAAAAAAAACTAAGCACGGGTAAATGCATGCACAACATCATTATTATAGACATGTAGTAAAGCACTATAAGAATGACTTGTGATTTAGTTCCTCTTTTGAACTGCATATACTCATTTTAGTCATTAACTATATATAACAGTTATTATATTAAAACATTAAAAACTGTCAAACATGCACACTTAGTTTGTTGTTCCATGTGAGGGTATAACATGTACTGAATGAATGCTTTTCTTCCACTAGTGTATATGATAACAATACAAGTGCACAAAGTAACTTCAAGTACAAAATAAGTAATATATATATATATATACAGTACCATAATTCAAACCTCATTGCATGATCAATAACTAAGGTTAGGTTAATTCATGAAAAAACTACTCCTGATTATGAAAACTAGTGTAACAAGGACCAAGTTATTGGTATATATGTGGCTGTATTTCAAACAAAGTCCACCCCACCCTCAAAGCTTTGTGGCAATAGAATGCTTGACAAAGGATCATATCTATCATACTATGACAGTTCTGTTTCTTACTTCAGCTCACATCATCTCTCATTTACGCAATACCTGCATTCCAACACTTCTATACTCCTCTTCTACCAAAACAGGTTCTTTCAAAAAAGTGCCTCAGTTGTTTGAGACTGAGATTAACACTCCTGCACAAGCTGGTAAGAATTATGCACTCAGAGCTGTTACAAAGATGGCATTGGAGGAACTTGGGATTGCCGATGGTTTGCTGGTGCATACTTAGTTTTGCGTGTGTACTGTTTGCTAATCATTGGACTCAAACAATTTTCCTTCTACACAGCTTGTGGTCCTATAATGGCATCATCTGTTTTTGACAATTTCTCGGCCTTACAAGAAAGAGCTCCACAATTTGGTGAACATCAATGTCTAGCTCTTGCCATCATGTGGGTGGACTATTCTCGCGACATAGTCTACATACCCCTCTGGCCTATCAATACATTAGCTGGAGTTCCCCTGGTTTACACACTGTACAAGATTCTCATCCATACTGGTCTGTATTGACTCATTGTGAATGTTTGCAACAAAGTTTTTCATGCCATAAAGTGGATACTTCAAAGGAAAAGATTCATGTACGCAGATGAAAACGATAATGTTCCTCATCGATTATTGCACCCTGCTGAATACCCACCACTATTGCCAAAGTGAAACCAAAGGCATATAATGCCACGCATATTGAGCACTTTAAGTAAAACAAAACATAATTGTTTTTGCATAACAGCTAATAGTATAGATTAATACAAATGTTTGCTTAATTAAGCATGTTTTTTTTTTATAATGCATAGGTACAATATTTACATTTCTGGCCATGCATGGCTTAATTGTTTCACGTTTTCCTTAGGCAGCAATTCTGATATTGTATACAGCTAGTCTAAACACATTAATTTTAGTAGAAGAAACACAACAAAACTTAAAGCATCCTCGATCCCTTAGGTATTTAAAGAACATGCATATACAAATATGAAAAGAGTTCAATCCTAAAAACGAACAGTTACAATTCCAGACTATGGGAACAAGCAGAGTCAGGCTCAAGTTAGTGTTTGTGGCTTTATTTCTAAAAACTCTCTACCTCAAAGCCCATTGCAGTGAAGAAAATAATCTGACAAACAAATCCTCTGAATGTATTGAAACAGCGGCTCTCAATGCCCATCAGTGTCCAACATGGCATTTACTGCTAATTAACAATCTCACAAAGCCCATACATTGTGGATGTGGACCGCGAATAGCACAGTCTGTGAATTGTGATGATGGAATAAATTATACTAAACTGAGAGTAGGATATTGTATGACATTCAACAGCTCTACTAACATGACATACATTGGATTTTGCCCATACAAAAGTAATGAAGCTACAGGGGAAAACATTAGAATTAGTCTTTCTGTCTATTCAAAGCTACCACAAAACATTGATGATCTCAATGAGTTCATGTGTGGAGGTCTCAATCGAACTGGACTTCTCTGTAGCCAGTGTCAGGATGGATTAGGACCAGCTGTTCTGTCTTACAGATTAGAGTGTTTGGAGTGTCTGGACAGTAGGTATGGCTGGTTGGTTTACATCAGTCTAACCATGCTTCCCACTACTCTACTGTGTATAGTGATCATCATTTTCAGATTTGATGCAACTTCAGCCACAATGAATTTATTCATAATTGCTTGTCAGCTCTATATAACTAGCATAAATTTCTACAGCAGTCCTTCTCTTTATTACGATGAGAAAATGTCTAGCAAAAATATTATATATTCTCTCATATTGACCTTTTATGGAATTTGGAACTTGGACTTTTTCCGCTATCTGGTCCCTCCTTTCTGTATCAGTAATAAGATGTCTACAATGCAAGTGGTTGCATTGGACTACACTGTAGCCCTCTACCCTCTGATCCTCACTGCACTGGTCTACTACTTCATTGAGTTCCATGACAAAGGCTACAGGCTGTTTGTGTGGCTGTGGAGACCATTTCGTCGCTTCTTTATCAGCTTCCGTAGAACATGGAACCTCAAAGGCTCAGTCGTCAATGCCTTCGCTTCATTTCTACTGCTCTCCTTCTCAAAATTGATAATAGTCACTCGTGACCTTCTCTTCTATTCTAATCCTTATAATATCTGTAGTGAAAGTATGGGTCTCTTAGCCTACTATGATACTTCAAAAAAGTTCTTTGGAACAGAGCATCTTGTTTATGCAGTACCTGCACTAATTATTCTTCTACTGTTCATCATTTTCCCCATACTTCTATTTCTCTTCTATCAAAACAAGTTCTTTCAGAAATGTCTTAGTTATTCAAGGTTGCAGTTGCCATTGCTACATGAAATACTACAAATAGTACACAGCTGTTACAAAGATGGAACAGCTGGAACTCGAGATTATCGATGGTTTGCTGGTTTCTACTTGATATTTCGAATATTCAACTTGTCCATAATTGGAACAAATGGCTATAGCTTTTTCTTCATTTGTGGACTATCAATATCCTCGATTGTCATCACTATCTTTCGACCATACAAAAGGGAGCTGCACAATGTGATAAATATTGTGTCAATGAATGCCGCAACCCTGGCTATAATATGGGTAGACTATTCCCGTGCAATATACTATGTACCACTCTGGCCTGTCAACGTATTGATAATAACCCCCTTTGTATACTTTCTTTGCTATGTTCTTTACAAACTTCTCATTCACACTGGACTCTTACAAAGAATCTCAGGTATTTACAACAAAGTGATTCAGGCTATTAGGATACTGACAAGGGGACAAGCTGATGAAAATGAGGTAATACCATACAGGCTTTTGCACCCAGCAGAATACCCCCCGCTTCTTCCAAAGCAAGACTGAGGTGGAAACAGAACAGACATTTTTAGTCATTAACTATAACAGTTATTACATTAAAATATTAAAAACTGTCAAACACACTTAGTTTGTTGTTCCATGTAAGGGTAAAACACATACTGAAGGAATCCTTTTCTTCAACTAGTGTATATGATAACAATACAAGCGCACAAGATAATTTCAAGTACGAAATAAGTATAAAATATATATATATATATACAGTACCATAATTCAAACCTCATTGCATGATCAATAACTAAGGTTAGGTTAATTCATGAAAAAACTACTCCTGATTATGAAAACTAGTGTAACAAGGATCAAGTTATTGGTGTATGCATGTGGCTGTATTTCAAACAAAGTCCACCCTCAAAGCTCAATGCAGTAAGAAAGTTCGGTACACTGAAATCCCCGGGATATTTGTGGCAATAGAATGCTTGACAAAGGATCATACTATCATAATGACAGTTCTGTTCTATACATCAGCTCACATCATCTCATTTACGCAATACCTGCATTCATAATTGCTCTACTCTTTGTTCCAACACTTCTACTCCTCTTCTACCAAAACATGCAGGTTCTTTCAAAAGTGCCTTGGTTGTTTGAGACTGAGACTAACACTCCTTCATGAGCTGGTATAAGAATCATGCACTCAGAGCTGTTACAAAGATGGCAATGGAGGGACTTGGGATTGCCAATGGTTTGCTGGTGCATACTTAGTTTTGAATGTCTACTGTTTGCTAATCATCAGACTCAAACATTTTTCCTTCTACACAGCTTGTGGTCCTATAATGGCATCATCTGTTTTGACAATTTCTCGGCCTTACAAGAAAGAGCTCCATAATGTGGTGAACATCAATGTCTAGCTCTTGCCGTCATGTGGGTGGACTATTCTCGCGACATAGTCTACATACCCCTCTGGCCTATCAATACATTAGCTGGAGTTCCCCTGGTTTACTTCCTATGCTACACACCGCAAAAGATTCTCATCTATACTGATCTGTATAGACTCATTGTGCATGTTTGCNTTATCGATGGTTTGCTGGTGTCTACTTGATATTTCGTATATTCAACTTGTCCATAATTGGAACAAATGGCTATAGCTTTTTCTTCATTTGTGGACTATCAATATCTTCGATTGTCATCACTATCTTTCGACCATACAAAAGGGAGCTGCACAATGTGATAAATATTGTGTCAATGAATGCCACAACCCTGGCTATAATATGGGTAAACTATTCCCGTGCAATATACTCTGTAAAACTCTGGCCTGTCAATGTATTGATAATAACCCCCTTGGTATACTTTCTTTGCTATGTTCTTTACAAACTTCTCATTCACACTGGACTCTTACAAAGAATCTCAGGTATTTACAACAAAGTGATTCAGGCTATTAGGATACTGACAAGGGGACAAGCAGATGAAAATGAGGTAATACCATACAGGCTTTTGCACCCAGCAGAATACCCCCTGCTTCTTCCAAAGCAAGACTGAGGTGGAAACAGAACAGACATAGGCCAGTTAACACTTAGAATAAGTTTACTAACACGAAGTATTAATACATGTGAAAATTGTATTACCATGAAAGGCAATTCCTAAGCTTTTTGTGATTTAATTTTTGAGGATTAAGCATATTATTGCAATGTGATCTTTGCATGTGGTGTAAAATTTTTGCGGATTACTGGTGATCGATAAAACTGTGAAATTTATCTCAAATATTTCTAGCTAAACAGTACATCAAACACTAGACATGTTCTAGCTAAACAGTACATCAAACACTAGACATGTGTGTGTCTATAATAACATAGATCATTAGATATACACTGTAACAACATGATTCTGAGTATGGTACTGAGGTTGACTTGCATATAATATAGAGGTTAGTTGCTGTATTGAATTGTTGACACTGTGTTGCTGTTGGAATCAAAATCAATCAACTGTAATGGTTCCAGTAAACATCGCGCCAATCATAAATAACTATTGATAGTTGCTTTTATGATGTTGGTGCATGTACATTATTTAATGAATGTTTGCCTTTGAGTATAAATGTTAAAGTAAGTGATATTGGGATATTCCAAACAAATACAAAATATTATCATCCTCGGAATATTTGTAGGAAAAGTTTAGGTTATGTATAGCCTATACTACAACCCTGAAATTAAGTATTTCAGATAAAAATACCTTATTTACGGGATACCTGTACTACTTGTTTTTCTACTGTTCATCATTTTCCTCACACGGCTTCTATTTCTCAAAACAAACTAATACTTTCAGAAATGTCTCAGTTGTTCAAGCCTGCAGTTGCCATTGCTACATGAAATAATACAAATAGTTCAGAGCTGTTTCAAAGATGGAACAGCTGGAACTAGGGATTATATCGATGGTTTGCTGGTGCATGTCTACTTGATTATTGGCATTATCAAGCTTTATTATACCACACTTTTGGATTGTCAATAACGTCAATTGTTATGACCATTTTCCGCCCACACAAAAGGAGCTCCACAATGAGACACACATTGTGGCAATGAACATCACAACCCTGGCTATATATACTATGGGTAGATTACTCCCGTGGCATATACTACTACATTAAGTACTTTTAAACGTATAATGTTCTGTCTAACTTGTAAATGTTTTTGGTGTTTCCTATTTGTTTGTTGTTGGGTACTTGTGTATACGAATAGCATATGCTAACTATGTATCCATGTATTTTGTTATTATTATGCAGAAATTTTATAGAAAAAAAAAAAAAAAAAAAAAAATACACCATTTATCACTCATCCCTGTTAATATCCTGACGAGTCTTCTTCTACCATTGATATATATTTCCTCTGTTACCTGCATGCTACTGGAGTTTCACAAAGGATCTCACACATCTACAACAAAACTATAATGATACTGAGAAGGGGACAAGCAGATCAAAATGAGATATTACCATACCAGCTTTTGCACCCAACAGAATACCCCCCACTTCTTCCAAAACCTTAATCAGTAATAGGGACACTTTGTAAGTAAGCAGGAATTCCCAACTAACAACCAAAGATGATACACATCTATATGCTTAAATGTTTATCCTATGCCTTAAAGAAAGTTTTTTTAATTCCTTATTTAACTTAAGTAGGAAAGATCATCACTAATGCAGACATGTTACACAATTACTGGATTTTCACTAATACATTATAGTAGATGTTGACAATTTATAATAATATTTATTTATGAAACAACAACATTAAAAAAACTGTTTACAACCTCAGACCAACCTCATTGGCAGTTCTTAGTCAAAACACTACAAGGTAGAAATAGAACAGCCATCTAGGCTAGTAAACACAATAATTGTGTACAATAGTAACCTATAGCTAATGCATGTTCTTAAATCAAACACTATAATTATAGGCATGAACAAATATAGACATCACTCTAATTATATATACAGGCACTATAATGGCATGAAATTGACTAAGACTTGTGTAAAGTGGATACTTGCCATCATGAACTGCATGTTGATTGTCACTGCATGTGTTGCAGTTGAAATCAAAAATTATTCAAGTATAAGTCCAGTTATTACTTGAGAACATGTACTGGTGTGTCAAAAAACAAACAGCTATTATAGATGCTGACGGATATTTGTATGATGTAGGCGTGCATAATGAATGTATTCTTAAGTACTTATACTAAAAAAACATATACATACAAGTTACAAAAACTGTTATAAACTCTACATGTTCATTATAACTACTGGATGAATGATACGAAAGCAACAACTTCTGATCATAATGAAAACTAGACTTAGTCTAGCAATGCTCCGGTTACTGAGTATCACTATCTTTCTAGTGAACCCCATATTCAAAGCTTATTGCAGTAAAGAAGTAGTAAGGGAGACAAATGGCTCCTCTTGTATGGCACCTCTGTATTTTCACAGGTGTCCAACATGGTTTGTACCAGATTTCAATGATGCTACAAATGATACAGCTTGTAAATGTGGACCAATTGACTACATTGCGAAGTGTAATCCTAAAGCTAATCAAACTAAACTGGAAATGGGATACTGTATGACATTCAACAGTTCAACCAACTTAACATACATTGGATTATGTCCATACGACATTAACTACAAAAGTACAAGGGAGAATATACAAATTAGCCTTTCAATTGATTCAGTGCTACCACAAGATATTGATGATCTCAATGAGTTCATGTGTGGAGGTCTCAATCGAACTGGACTTCTCTGTAGCCAGTGTCAGGATGGATTAGGACCAGCTGTTCTGTCTTACAAGCGAGAGTGTTTGGAGTGTCTGGACAGTAGGTATGGCTGGTTGGTTTACTTCAGTCTAACCATGCTTCCCACTACTTTACTGTGTATAGTGATCATCATTTTCAGATTTGAGGCAACTTCGGCACCAATGAATATCTTTATAATTACTTGCCAACTCTATGTAGCTGGCATAAACCTCTACAGCAGTCCTTCCCTTTATTACCATGAGAAATTGTCTAGCAATGCTATTATATATGCTCTCGTATTGACCTTTTATGGGATTTGGAACTTGGATTTCTTCCGCTATCTGGTCCCTCCTTTCTGTATCAGTAATGAGATGTCTACTATACAAGTGGTTGCTTTGGACTACACTGTAGCCCTCTACCCTCTGATCCTCACTGCACTGGTCTACTACTTCATTGAGTTCCATGACAAAGGCTACAGGCTGTTTGTGTGGCTGTGGAGACCATTTCGTCGCTTCTTCATCAGCTTCCGTAGAACATGGAACCTCAAAGGCTCTGTCATCAATGCCTTTGCTACATTTCTACTGCTCTCCTTCTCAAAATTAACAATAGTCTCTTTTGATCTGCTATATTATTCTCATCCTGGAGATATCTGTCGAGGAACGTTAGGTTATGTAGCCTATCACAATCCTGAAATGAAGTATTTTGGATCAAAACATCTTGTTTATGGAATACCCGCACTTTTCATTTCTCTGCTGTTTATAATTTTCCCTACATTTCTATTTCTCTTCTATCAAAACAGGTTCTTTCAGAAATGTATCAGTTGTTCAAGGCTGCAAATGCCATTGCTACATGAAATAGTACGAATAGTTCAGAGCTGTTTCAAAGATGGAACAGCTGGAACTAGGGATTATCGATGGTTTGCTGGTGTCTACTTGATTTTCCGCCTATTCAGCTTGGTAACAATCCAAAATTATTATTTTAGCTTGTTCCTCGGTGGTGGACTATCACTATCCTCAATTATCATTGCAATTTTTCGACCATACAAAAAGGAGCTTCATAACGTGATACATATTATGGTATTGAATATCACAACCCTGGCTATACTATGGGTAGAATTTTCCCGAGGTGTACGCCGTGTATCACTCACCCCTATTAATATACTCACAGCTATTCCATTGATATATTTTATGTGTTATTTACTATACAAACTTCTCATTCATACTGGAGTTATCCGAAGAGCCTCGAGTATTTACAACAAAGTGATACAAGCTATTGTGATACTGAAAAGGGGACAAGCAGATGAAACCGAAGCACAACCATACAGACTTCTGCATCCGGAAGAATATCCCCCACTACTAGTAAAACCTTAATTGGCACTATAATGACACTTCAGTACTATGCAGGAATTCCCATAAACTACATACATTAAAGTAATGAAAGTTTATCTTAGACCTCGAGAAAATTTTTGTAGTCCCTAGTTTAATACATGAATGTAATGTCATCCATCTTACATGCTACACAATAACTACCACATAGTATAAATTTTGTTGATAATTAAAAATCGCCAAACAGTTTTATACGCATGTGTACACAGATAAACAATGCAGCATGCAGAACTAAATCGCCAATAATGCTAAAATGGGAATTCAGTAAACTTCAAACCTGCCAAATTTACCCGCTATACGGTATCAACTAACCTCAGGCCAACCTCATTGGCAGCTCTCAGTCGAAACACTGCATGAGATCCAGGCGTGAATCGATGAGAGAACTTGAACTGCTTTGCCTTATCGCAATAAATCTGTTCCCATTCTCCACGACACTGGTCCCATTCCAATTCATACTGGGATATAGGAGAGCCATTATCACAGGGAGAGTTCCAACGAAATGAGACGTTATTCTTCCCCTTATTGGACACCTTGGGAGGGTTAGGTCGAGAGGGAGGGAGAGCTGGGAGACTTAAGGATACTCCTGAAAGAAATTTGCATCATTGAGTATCATCTACTCACAGATTTAAACTATATTATATTAGATACTATTTGTGATACATGTATCTATACACTTATGATACACAAATAAAGCGTTAGTGACATTCAAGCTTGAATACAATGTACAAAGACTCACTGTCACTCTCTTTTCCAGTCTCTCCCTCAGCACACGCATATACTGCAAACTCGTGCGTGTGACCTGCTGAGAGTACGTCATCAGACATCAACGAACAAGAAGTTTCCTTTCCCTTGTAGACTTCAGTGCTCTCTTGTTTGCCATCTTTGTACATGAGGACACAATACTCCACTGGTGAGGTCTCAATAAGTTTCCATGACAACTTGACCACACCCTCAGGTTCATTGTGCTCAAGCTATATAGTAATGGCAAAAGTTCACGGAAGTGAACAATACACTTTAGAAATAAGTACTGGCTTACTGTAGGAGGTTGTGACATGGATAGTTTAGTAATAAGTTCCTTTTTCTTTTCTTCAGCTTCCTTTTTAGCTTGCTCTACAAACAATATCGTGAAATCATAGAGAGAACATACATGTAGTATAAGTACATATGCACTTCAACAGCTCTGTGGATGTGCCAGTATCTTACCTTCCTGCTCTCTCTGCTGTTGCTGCTGGCGAATTTGTTGCTGATGCTGCACATTTTGTTGGTGCTGTGCAGTATTGACCACACGGAAGTGAGCATGGGCTGGACGCACCACTCTAACAATACCAGGCTGTCCAGGAACCTATGGGAAGGAAGGAAGGAAAGTTACAATAGGGTTAAACTTATTGAGAACTTCCACTAAAAGTGCTTCATGCACCAAGTAAACTATGATTATATGACATACGTATGTACATATCCACTTCACCTACAGTTTACTGTTATTGCTTACTGGTATGTATGTAATTTGCTACCACTTTCAGAGACAGCAGCAAACACAAATTGTACACACAGACATAACACACTGCACTCTCCCATAGCCTCTCACACTCACTCTGTGAGACTTATGTGCACACATAGGTATAGAATTATCATACACTATGCATGAACAGCTAGTCTACCTGAGCAACTTGAGGGGGCACCATTTGCATCATTAGCTGCTGTCCAGGTCGCAAGTTCACATTGGGAACATGAATGTGCGGGTGGCCATGATGGTGATGGTGGTGTCTGTGAGGAGCACCTTGTTGACCTTGCTGACCTTCACCATTTCTCTCTTCATCTCCTGCACTAGCCATTTTCAGACTGCAAGAGAGACAGACAAGAAAGAGACATGGTCTAGCACATTCAATTAGGTCGTATTAATAAGTACCATTGAGGAAAATGTGCTAATAGGCGTTTTCTTTCCCGCTACATTTGACTTACCTGTGCTTGATGCGCTCTATTTAGAGTAGAATGGGCATTAATTAGAGTAGGGGCCCGCACGACCAGTGTTGCCATGACAACAAACTACTTTCAAACACACTGCAAAGGATCTTTTCATCTTTGTCCGTAGCTCTAGGAGAATGACGCTCCCTCTTCTACCGGGGAACAACTTCGATAAAAATGTAAGCCAAAATGAACAAAATAAAGCATGTAAATTATTGTGTTTGCTTCAATCAAGCCTTGACCACTGGTATATTATGCAGCTTGGTAAGACCAAGTTTCACAAGTCCCATGCCTTTGACTACCGCAGTGATGTACCAGTCTTTGAGAGCAAGCCTGGAATAGGTAAAATTACTAACTACATCACTGCAATGTTTATGTGAGCTATGATGTTCACAGGTGGTCAGCCTCTGCAAGGCCAGGTGCTCAAGAAGAACATCAGTGTTTATCCCAAAGGTGTGAGCGGAAACAAACCAGCCTGGGTTGCTTTCGATAGACAGGTAGGTGAAGCAAAACTAGAGAGAATATTCTGTATAGAGCATTAAAGCTATGTGCCTTCTCTCGCTGTCCTATCAGGTGCTACGGTTCTATGCTTACTTCCAAGAGGGAGTACATGAGAAACGTGAAGAGAAGTATCGCATCCGCCATTGCATCATCCTCTTCTACCTGGAGGACGACACCATACAAGTGAACGAACCACGAGTGGAGAACTCCGGTGTCCCTCAAGGGACTCTCATTCGTCGCCATCGCATCCCCCTGCCCGCTCCACACGATGGTCTCTTCTACACCGTGGATGACTTCAACGTGGACAAGGAGATTGTGCTTCACGGGAGGACGTTCAAGATCACTGTAAGATGGATTTTTTGTCTTATTTCGTTACAACATAATCTTGCATCAGTTTGTGTTTTATGGTTTAAAATAGCTTCTCTAGGGACTGCTATATATTAATTATTATTCTTCCTCTTTGGTTTTTGTTTTTCAGGATTGTGATGAGTTCACTCGTAACTTTCTCTCCAAGTTGGGCGTACGAGTTCCACCTTCTGTCAATATCCCGTCCGATCCTTACACCACTCATCGCAATGAGGTAAACCCTCAAATTTATCGTCATTAATCAAATTCAGTATCACATGTTAATTGGATTTTCCACTAAATTTGTGATTTAGCAAACGGCAGCCATGCAGCCTCTGAGACCCTACGAGAAATTGGACACTCTCAGACAGTTCCTTGACTACGATCGCCAGGTGCTGCGATTCTTTGGCTACTGGGATGACTCGGACAGGTGAGACAAACGGACCCAATCCTGCACACCACAAGCACACAAAACTTAGCCAGATAATACCATCACAAATTTAAGACATTACACAATGTTTTTTGTTTGTTTGTTTGTTTGTTTGTTTGTTGTTGTTTGTTTATTTGTTGTCAATCTCTCTCCAGTATGTTTGGTGATTTCCGTGAGATGGTACTCCACTACTTCCTGGCCGATGACACTATTGAAGTGCTGGAGAAGATCCCTCCCAACTCTGGTCGAGATGCAGTCTCCATGTTCCTCCGCAGGGCTCGCCTGCCCAAGGAGCCCGTCTCTCTCTTCCAACCGGGAGTACAGACCAAACGAACGGTGCTGAACGTGTTTGGACCAACAGGGCATGGAGGCAGATACATACTGGACTCACTGAAGGTATTAACAACTTTTGAGCAACTTGGAAGATTTTTTCCCTTATTGTAACATGTATGACTTAACAGTCAGTGTGACTTTGCTGGCAACTTTAAAAAGTTGTCAACCAAGTTGCTATGGTACCTTTAAGTTGCAAAAGAGAGGTACATTTATATATCACTAGCATTAGTTTTTACTGCCTAGACAGCCATTATTTTTTCTACTGCTACTCTTTCACACAGACTGGTGCTGTTGAGATTGAGCACTATCACGAGAGTGATCTCACCATTGGGGCTGTCCTCAATGCGTGGGGGCGCAGGCTACTGCTCTGTGAATGTGACGAATTCACCAAGGAATTCTACAGGACAAAATACGGCATTGGTAAAAGAAATACAGACATACTCTGTGTATATAGCACATCCATTTGACATTTCAATACACTTATATTCTTCTTATATATATATATAAATTATAATGAATCCAGCTTGCAAAATATTGGCAATGTACTAACTATGTGTTCAATTTTCAGACAAGTTTGAGCCGATTGAGTTCCCCAAGCAGCCTGTGACTGAGCTCAAGAGAGAGATGCCTCCTTACAATGGATTTGGATCAGAAGAAGACTCACAGGCTTCCTGTCTCAACCTCATCCCTAAACCACCAAGAAGGTGAACCTACACACACACACACATGCACACACACACACACACACACACACACACACACTCATTCGTGCAATCCCTCTTGTAAAATTAAAAATAAGCAATTACTCCGGCACAATAGCATATGATTGCTTACTCACACACATAATATTATGTGCAATGACGTACTTAGCATATACAGCAGCATTGACCATATTTCTCTTTTTTTTTTCAATTTTAATCCTTCAGGGACTTCATCAAGTTCATGGAGAAGGATCGTCACGGTCTGGAGAGCAATGTGCTTCGATTTGTGGCTCGTCTCGACACCACGCGACCTATTGACCTTGATCGTAGGTTCATCGTCAGCTACCATCTCTCGGACGACACCATCACACTGTTTGAGCCACCCCAGAGGAACTCAGGTATGGGAATGGATTTAATGGAGAACCTAACAATTTTTTCCCAGTACTTTAATGGAGAACCTAAGAATTTTTTCCCAGTTTTTTTTTTATGGAGAACCTAAGAATTTTTTCCCAGTACTTTAATGGAGAACCTAGCTAAGAAGCTTTCCCCAGTAGTTTTACTTGGAAATGGTTTTCAGGTTCTCCAGTGAAGCTAGGCCTAGGATGAGGCTACTGTAAATGAAGAGAAACTGAAGAAATTGAAATGGCTACATATTTCCTTCGTTTCCCTTCCTTCAGGTATCATTGGCGGTAAGTTCCTTGAACGTGGTCCCATTGCTAAGCCTAAAAGGAGTGAGTCTGACCCCACTGTTCACTATCTTGCTGAGGACCTCTATGTTGGCAGCAAGGTGGAGTTCAACAACCACAGGTTCCTGTTGATCGATGGCGATGAGTACGCTCTCAGATACATGGAGAAACACAATGAACAGGTAAGTATGGAGAGAGTCTAAGAGTGAACTAAGTTAGTACAGTATTGCATTTGTAGGGAAATTCTCATTGCCTTTCCTTTGTGTGTGTGTGTGTGTGTGTGTGTGTGTAACTTGAAATGAACAATGCCTGGTTACATGTGTGCAAAACTTGCACATGTATTAGTGCAACATGCCTGTGTGCTAGCAAATTCATGTGGACTATGAGGCTACCTACATTAAGTATTTCTTTCATTTCATGGTATGCTTGTGTCCTCTGACAGTTCCCTCATGCCAACATCTCTCTCATCCTCTCCAAACTGAGAGGTCCTGCCTCTGCCCACATCAGCACGGTCCAAGCTGCCTTTGCTAATGCAGACACTAGCAATGAGGGGAAACTACCATTTGACAAGTTCAGGTACACACATCTATATAGCCGCTACATGCATGTCTGTGTAGAAATGCCAGCTATTGAAATTTCCATTGAAGTAGTGACCAGTAATTCCATGCAAGCTAAGCTTGTGCCCACTATGTTTAGCACTTTGTATCAATGTTAATGCACTCACATGCTGCCAGGCTGATAGCTCTGAGTCTCTCTCAGTCTCTCCTCAATGAGCACGAGGTGTTGACTCTAGCCAGACACTACGGAATCAAACGCTATCCTCTTCTCACCACCCTNGTAGACCAGTGCAGTGAGGATCAGAGGGTAGAGGGCTACAGTGTAGTCCAATGCAACCACTTGCATTGTAGACATCTTATTACTGATACAGAAAGGAGGGACCAGATAGCGGAAGAAATCTAAGTTCCAAATTCCATAGAAGGTCAATATGAGAGAATGTATGATATTTTTGCTAGACATTTTCTCATTGTAATAAAGGGAAGGACTGCTGTAGAAATTTATGCTAGTTATATAGAGCTGACAAGCAATTATGAAAAGATTCATTGGTGCCGAAGTTGCCTCAAATCTGAAAATGATGATCACTATACACAGTAGAGTAGTGGGAAGCATGGTTAGACTGATGTAAACCAACCAGCCATACCTACTGTCCAGACACTCCAAACACTCTCGCTTGTAAGACAGAACAGCTGGTCCTAATCCATCCTGACACTGGCTACAGAGAAGTCCAGTTCGATTGAGACCTCCACACATGAACTCATTGAGATCATCAATGTCTTGTGGTAACACTGAATCGAAAAGGGTAATCTGTATGATCTCCTTTGTACATTTAATGTTGTATGGACATAATCCAATGTATGTGTTGTTGGTTGAACTGTTGAATGTCATGCAGTATCCTATTTCCAGTTTAGTTTGATGAGCACCAATATTGCACTTTGCAATTTGTGATATTGGTCCACATCCACAAGTTATAGCATTTGTAGTATCATTGAAATCTGGTACAAACCATGTTGGACACCTGTGAACATAGAGAGGTGCTGTTTCCATACAAGAGGAGCCATTTGTCTCCCTTACTACTTCTTTACTGCAATAAGCTTTGAATATGGGGTTCACTAGAAAGATAGTGATACTCAGTAACTGGAGCATTGCTAGTCTAGTTTCCATTATGATCAGAAGTTGTTAATTGCTTTCTTTTTATCCACACAATAGTTATATAGATGATCATATAGGTGTGAATTTTTGAGCTAAGATTTACTTGACAATGTATTATCCCAGATGTCTATTTGCTCGATCGTGGCTATAGTGTTTGGTCTAGAACAATTTTAATACTTTGTATTTGTTAGGACACTATATATATTGTTTACTGGCCTATATGGCTCTATTTCCACCTCGGCAGTGTTTCAACAGAGAGCCCCCATGCAATGAGATTAGTTTGAGGTTAGTTCATATACATTTTTATGTTGTTGTTTCATTAAAAAAACATTATCATAATAAACTATTTTCAACTTCTACTATGTTAACATGTCTGAGTAAGGGACTATATCTTTAAGGCATAAGATAAACTTTTACTTAATTACTTTAATTGATGTAGCGTGGATGTATATCATCTATGGGTGTTTGGAATTCCTGCATACTTACTAAGTGTCCTGCCTGTAATCGATTAAGGCTTTGGAAGAAGTGGGGGTATTCTGTTGGGTGCAAAAGCTGGTATGGTAATATCTCATTTTGATCTGCTTGTCCCCTTCTCAGTATCATTATAGTTTTGTTGTAGATGTGTGAGATCCTTTGTGAAACTCCAGTAGCATGCAGGTAACAGAGGAAATATATATCAATGGTAGAAGAAGACTCGTCAGGNTATATACTTTTTTTTTTTTTTTTTTTTTTTTTTTTTTTTTCTATAAAATTTCTGCATAATAATAACAATGCATGGATACATAGTTAGCAAATGCTATTTGTACAAGTACCCAACAACAAACAAATGGGAAACAGCAAAAACATTTACAAGTTAGACAGAACATTACGTTTAAAAGTACTTAACGAGTCACATTCGACAAGTTCCCTGGGTAGAGTGTTCCACAGTGAGATGGTACTTGGAAAGAATGAGGATTGGTAGGAACGAGTTCTACAGTGAGGTAGACAAAGTGAGTGATTTGTCAATGAACGAGTGTTGTGCTGGTGCTCATATGGATGTAATGGTGCATCTGGAAAATCAGTGAATCCCTTGACTACTTTGAACAGATGACACAAACAAGATTGCATTCTGCGTACTTCCAAAGATGGTAGATTTGAATTTGCCAATAATTCATTATAACTAGTATCCCAGGTTCGGAAACATACTCTTAAGGCAAATTTTTGTACATCCTCCAGCTGCGAAATGCCTGCATTGAATGTTGGATTCCATACAATGGAAGCGTACTCTAAGTGAGGACGGATAAACGATGTATAGAGCTTTGTCATTGTTGAAGGAGAGGAATATTGATAAAATCGCCTATACAATAATCCCACAAGTTTTCTGGTCTTGTTACAACAGTTATTTATATGTAGAGACCAGGAAAGATCAGACGTGATGGTTACACCAAGATATTTGTAGTTGTTAACTTGCTCAAGATTACAACCGTGTATGGTAAGCTGTGGTGGAGAACAGGATGCTGTACGCTTTCTTGTGATGAAAAGCAGTTTACACTTAGAAGCATTTAGTTTAAGATCTTTATTTTCAATGAAGTTAGCAACAGAGTTGACATCAGATTGCAAATGCTTGTAGTCAGACTTACATTTAATAATACGATAGAGAGCTATGTCGTCAGCAAACATATTGAGCTCACTTCCAGGAGAAGTCACAGCAGCAACATCATTAATGTAAGTTATGAACAGCAGAGGGCCTAAAACAGACCCTTGTGGTACTCCTGATACAACTGGAAGTGTGTGAGAATTTACTCCATCAACACCAACGTACTGTGTCCTATTAGATAAATAGTTACTAATCCATCGTAAGAGGTATGGATCCAGGCCCAGTTCAAATAATTTGATGATTAGTAATGAGTGTGACACAGTGTCAAATGCTTTAGACACGTCAAAGAAAACAACACATACTTCATGTCCTTGATCTAAGGCTCTTTGCCAGTCATCAACCACTCTAATTAGAGCAGAAACAGTAGAACGATTTACCATGAACCCCCACTGTTTTGAAGATATCGGAGAATGCTTACATAAAAAATCCTCAACTATTTCCTTGACATGTCTTTCTAGTACTTTGCTTAATATAGGCAAAACCGATATTGGTCGATAACCTGAAGGTAGTGATTTATTTAATCCTTTTGGAATTGGAGTTACTCTGGCTTGTTTGCAATCAGATGGAAAGACACCAGTGGAAATGGAGATGTTAAAAATTTTTTGTAAAGGATAAGCAATGCTTGATGCAGTGAATTTTAACATTCTTGCAGATATTTGATCATTACCAGTGGATTTAGTTACGTCAAGACCTGATAATAACTCAAAAACTCTTTCTTCAGTGCAGAGAAATTCTGAAGGACAGTTACATGATGGTAACTCAGCAAGTGCATTAGGTGATAAAAAGGAAGGAAGAGGATGGGAACTGTGGTTAAAACACGAGTGGAAATAGTTGTTGAGAGCAACTGCCTTGTCCAAGCTAGATTCTGTAGGATTGATACCATCATTTAACGTAGGTATCGCTGAACAATGATCCTGATTGAGTGTTCGAACAGTTTTCCAGAATGTTTTGACATCAGCATTATTGAGATTCTGGTTGAAGAATACACGCTTATGTTCTCGGACCAAGGAAACAACCTGGTTCCTCTTTTTTAGGTACTTGTTATGGTCTAATGGATTACCAGATTTCTTAGCTGCACGAAACAGTGCATCTCTTTTCTTGATGGCATTTAGAATCTGCTTATTGATCCAAGGTGCACAGGGGGTTGTCTTAATTTTGGCTGTAGCATGAGGGATACACAATTCCAAAACTTGCAAGTAGTGTTATAAATACCATGAAGTTGGTTAGTCTGGCTTCCCCGTGCGAAGAGTCTGGCCAGCCAGACTAGAAGTTGGTGGCATCTGATCCACAAAGTAGGCCATTAGAAGATTGGAGACAGTGAGCAGCAACTCCGAGCATACAGAAGAACGTATGGTAATGGGTCGTCAATATGGAATACTAGACTTTTACGGAATTGCTGCCATTCTCCGTTTTCTACCGTAATCTTCGCTGGATTGGGAGCATTCAAGTTACCAATACACACCTCTTATTAGTAATAATAATTAATATAGTTTTTATAAGTTGCACTAACATGTGTAATATTATACTAATACAAATCAAACAAATTCACGGCTAGACCGTCTAAACTACATGTTTCTAAAGTTTCTAAGTGCTATAATTATTATTACAATGTCATAATACAGACTCTAATCACATATGTCACATCCATGCATGCACAGGTTTGCATGGTAACTCCAACTTATGCATGGGTTCACTCTGGGTAGAACTCCCACCGTTGGTCACTAGCCTTCGGTAAGGCTAGGACAACACCATCCTTCACCCCCAGGACTTTATCATCATCCACCACCACAGTAATGAAACATTGACTGTCTACACGAAGTAGTTGTCCAAAGCTAGAAATGACTGCCTTACCATTCTCGGGCTGCATAAAACATAATTCAATTGCCATCCACATGAATAATGCGTGAAGGTAATTGTTTCTATATCCAGCTATAGCTCCAAAGTAATGAATTTTACTAACAATGATTATTAGTATCATAATTATAGGCGTGGTGGTATAGGAATGGGATATGCAGGTGCCGGAATTAATTATTGATCGCAACATGCCTTCGATCATTGCCTCTTGCTTGTTCCAATACTTTTTACACTACACTGCCCATTCTTCTACTATAATTATTAATTTTTTTTGAAAATTTTTACTACTTGTCACTCTATTAATGGTACAAGTAGTAAAAATTAAAAATAGGTAGTGTAGGAATGGGCAGTGCAGTAAAAAGTATTATTGAAACAAGGCATGTCTCAATTTCAGCACATGATGACTTCATTTTTATTCTTGATCCCTCATATATATGGATCCTCACTATCATAAATGTGCAATGATCTGAATAGTAGCTTATTCCGCTAAATCACACTCAATTTGAATTTAGATGTCACGGTATTAACTTTATAGCTATAGTATTACCTGTATGGAAAGCTTGTGTTCAGAACCAAGCTTGGAAACAAGATAGAAAGTGGTTTCACTCACACGCTCCTTCCTCCATAGCTGGCTGGTCGTGTCGCTCACTTTCTTTGGGTAGACAATGATGGGAGTTCCTGGAGCAGTCTGGGCACCTTCCACGTCCATCACCAAATCACTTCCAATTGTGCTTGCAAGGAAAAAGTACTCAGACATCTTTTCAAAACTATATAGATTGATTTTGTTTGAAAAGTGATCGATCTCAATGACCAGGTCCACTGATTTAATTGCAGAGGAGAAGTTCTGAAGTTTAAATTTGCTTCAGGTAAGTTCGGATGAACTAACTACTGCAGTCTGTCCCTTTTATAGCATCATGCATTATAGTGAAAATTTGTATAAGTGCACGTAACCAGAGACACTAACGGTTATCTATACGTAACACTCACTAATGTAATCCATCTAGACTACTTGTACGCTAGTATTATTAATATGTAATAAAGGGAGTGAACGCAATATATAATTCAGTGTTATACGTGCAGCAGCTAGCTTATAGAGATTGATCAATTAACTAATAGATAGTTTGCAATTGCGCAGTATTCTTGTTATCCAGACAATGATCAAAGAGTTATAATTTACAATGTATGCATGACAAAGGAGCATCATGATCATGCGAACACACTTTATCCTAAGGTTTTATATTATCCAGAGAATGATCAAAGCTAAATGTATATGCCCTTCTGCAGAGTTCCAGTAAATAATAAGACCTGAAATAGTTTTGGAAACTTGATGAATTGGGACGGTTATTACGTTCTTGTTGATTCTAGGTAGGAGGGGGAAAAAAAAAAGAAGTAAAGAAAGGCTCATGAATACCATTATACAGTACGTCTAGATCTCTAGAAGAAAGGGTCTGCCGTGTGGGCACTGAATACCTATATACCGACACACATTGCGGAGTGTCGGCTTTTGATCTTTGTCACCTCACAGTGACACTGAACACTGCCTCCGGGTCCCCTCCAGGCAGCTAAGTTGATACATGCATGAGACTGCTGCAGCAATACTATCATAGTATACTCTCAGGTAATCTTACACATAGCAATTTAACAGTCAACCCGCCGCATGAAAAATGCAGGGAATGCACACCTGAATTATATCCTGAGTGACCGGGCGTAGTAATGAAGTTGAAGTTGAAGTTGGCGACATCTGATCCACAAAGTAGGCCATGTTCAGTCCTCCATTAGCTAGCTATATTATTACGGTGGCTCAATAGGGCCTTGCACAATGATCCTTTTTCCATTGTACATTGCTCATTGTTTGATGCACGTTTTCTGTTGCACATTGTACATTGCTCATTGTTTTTTTTTTTTTGTTTTGTTTTTTATTTATAATAATTTAGCAAAAAAGCTAGGACACATGGGCCTTTGAATAGCAATACACTTGCTAACAAAACTATGTACCCAGTTAAAACAACAAACTTAAATGGTTCAAAACTGTGAAATTAGGACAAAAACTATAATTATAATTATAGTAAGAAAATTCTAGTTAGTAGTGCAGGGAACGAATGCAGTGTTTGAAAGAAGGGAGGGTCTCACAATCGTACATAGCTAGTACTAGGGAGTTGGTTCCACAATGAAATAACATCAGGAAAGAAGGAGAATCTATGAGCATTCGAGTGCACCTGGGGTTGAACGAGAAGATGAGGGCTTGAATTTCTTAGGTGCAATGTCGAACGTCTCTCTAGAGGGGCATTAGGGAAGCATAGGTGACCATTTAGAACCTGAAACAGGGTGAAAAGTTTCAGCTGCTTCCTTCTGTCAGAGAGTGTAGGCAGGCTCCAGGTGTCAAAATGTTGTACTCCCGGTTTTTTGAACACATTCTTATAGCGCCATCTTTTGAGACAGTTAATTAGTCCAGCTTGATGAGGGTCCCAAACTATACCTCTATATTCCAGATGAGGTCTGATGCACGTTGTCTGTTGCACATTGTACATTGCTCATTGTTTGATGCACGTTGTCTGTTGCACATTGTACATTGCTCATTGTTTCAATTTGTTTGATGCACGTTGTCTGTTGCACATTGTACATTGCTCATTGTTTGATNACACACAGACACACACACACACACACACACACACACACACACACACACACACACACACACACACACACAATCATTCGTGCAATCCCTCTTGTAAAATTAAAAATAAGCAATTACTCCGGCACAATAGCATATGATTGCTTACTCACACACATAATATTATGTGCAATGACGTACTTAGCATATACAGCAGCATTGACCATATTTCTCTTTTTTTTTTCAATTTTAATCCTTCAGGGACTTCATCAAGTTCATGGAGAAGGATCGTCACGGTCTGGAGAGCAATGTGCTTCGATTTGTGGCTCGTCTCGACACCACGCGACCTATTGACCTTGATCGTAGGTTCATCGTCAGCTACCATCTCTCGGACGACACCATCACACTGTTTGAGCCACCCCAGAGGAACTCAGGTATGGGAATGGATTTAATGGAGAACCTAACAATTTTTTCCCAGTACTTTAATGGAGAACCTAAGAATTTTTTCCCAGTTTTTTTTTTATGGAGAACCTAAGAATTTTTTCCCAGTACTTTAATGGAGAACCTAGCTAAGAAGCTTTCCCCAGTAGTTTTACTTGGAAATGGTTTTCAGGTTCTCCAGTGAAGCTAGGCCTAGGATGAGGCTACTGTAAATGAAGAGAAACTGAAGAAATTGAAATGGCTACATATTTCCTTCGTTTCCCTTCCTTCAGGTATCATTGGCGGTAAGTTCCTTGAACGTGGTCCCATTGCTAAGCCTAAAAGGAGTGAGTCTGACCCCACTGTTCACTATCTTGCTGAGGACCTCTATGTTGGCAGCAAGGTGGAGTTCAACAACCACAGGTTCCTGTTGATCGATGGCGATGAGTACGCTCTCAGATACATGGAGAAACACAATGAACAGGTAAGTATGGAGAGAGTCTAAGAGTGAACTAAGTTAGTACAGTATTGCATTTGTAGGGAAATTCTCATTGCCTTTCCTTTGTGTGTGTGTGTGTGTGTGTGTGTGTGTAACTTGAAATGAACAATGCCTGGTTACATGTGTGCAAAACTTGCACATGTATTAGTGCAACATGCCTGTGTGCTAGCAAATTCATGTGGACTATGAGGCTACCTACATTAAGTATTTCTTTCATTTCATGGTATGCTTGTGTCCTCTGACAGTTCCCTCATGCCAACATCTCTCTCATCCTCTCCAAACTGAGAGGTCCTGCCTCTGCCCACATCAGCACGGTCCAAGCTGCCTTTGCTAATGCAGACACTAGCAATGAGGGGAAACTACCATTTGACAAGTTCAGGTACACACATCTATATAGCCGCTACATGCATGTCTGTGTAGAAATGCCAGCTATTGAAATTTCCATTGAAGTAGTGACCAGTAATTCCATGCAAGCTAAGCTTGTGCCCACTATGTTTAGCACTTTGTATCAATGTTAATGCACTCACATGCTGCCAGGCTGATAGCTCTGAGTCTCTCTCAGTCTCTCCTCAATGAGCACGAGGTGTTGACTCTAGCCAGACACTACGGAATCAAACGCTATCCTCTTCTCACCACCCTCGTCCAACTGGTCCAGAACGACCTCCAGAAGCAGAATTACACCGGTCTTGAGAGTCTGGAGGCTGCCATTGCCTCTTGTGATCGAGATGGGATGGGCTTCATTGGCAGGGATCAGTTGAGACTGGTGTGTCACAGCGTGGGGTTGCCCCTTTCTGATCAACTCATTGATGGAACCCTGATGAAGTGGGTGTACAATGTTATCAAAGAATAAGAACGATAATTCTAGCTCGTGCACAGCATTGATTACAAAATATTATTTACTGACACTATTTTGTTTTCCTCCAGTTGTCAGACCAACAATGCTGATGAAGTGGATTATAAACAGTTTCTGCAATTGCTAAATTGGAAGGAGCATCCTCTTCCCAAAAATCTGGGACCTAAGGTACACGATGATCCTCTCTCAACCTGTACAACTTCTGCTTATATATACACCCATTACTGTACACCAATACTGTGTATGCACATTTGTGTACACAGGCTGCAGCAGGCTCATCAGGAGCATGGAGTGCTAGTGGAGAGATATCAATCACACTGGGTCCTGTGGATTACCGAGCTCTTGTGACTGACTTGCAAGCAAAGTGACCCCCTATCTATATGAGTACTAGCTAGTACTGTTGTTGTTTTTCATGACATGAACTGCCAATGCAAGCTGTAACATAACCTTCATGTGAAACCATCATTAACAATTATTGTGTGACCGTATATGTATACACATGTGGGATACAATAATGTGACTACGTGTAATACATGTACTGAATGGTGTGTTGAGTTCTGTTGCATGATTAGTTAGAGCTCTAGATCTGCCATAATAGTGAGATTTCAAACCATCCTGTGGATGTGGTCAGATATTTTCACCTCAATTGCAATGCCCGAAGCCGGAATACGAGCAGTAAAAATGCCCAAAATTTCACTCCTGCCTTGTTTTATTCTGGCTGAATTGCACTGAATGCACGACATGAAAACTGTAGGATTTACATGGTTGCTTGAATTCATTACTTCCATACTGATATCCCGTTGCAGATTCATTGGCCACTCCAATCGACTGTCATACTCTCCTGGCAATAGTACTAACTTAATGGGATCGTAGTTGTCATTAAGATCAAAACTGACAATCATTTTGTAACCCACCATATAAAAAGGGTCACTTACCCAACACTTATAATAATCATCTGTCCAAGGGATCTTAACCTTGATGCTATCTCCCTGCTTCACTAGTTGTATGAAATCCTCAGGGGTTGAGATTCTGCAGTGTGGCTTCTCTGCACAAGCAAACTGCTTATCTTTGTCAACTGTCTGGAGAGCCTCATTACGGGAAGATGTAGCATCTACTTTTTGCTGAAGTGAATCATGAGCAATCTGAAGTGAATCATGAGCGGTCTGAAGTGAATCATGAGCAATCTGAAGTGAATCATGAGCAGTCTGAAGTGATTTATGAGCAGTCTGTAGTGAATTGTGAGCAGTCTGAAGCAAATCGTGATCCTTTTGAAGTAAAGTGTGCTTACGCTTCAGTGAACTGTGAGCAGTCATGACTTTTAAGAGATGTTGATTGGTATTCTGCTCCAAGTGACGATCCAAATCTTTTCTTACGAGAGGTTCTTTGCATCCAGCATCAATGAATGGACAGTCGATTGGCTCTAGTTGACAAACCTCTTTGTGTTTGTTCAAGTCCTTACGTTTGATTCCCAGCAGTCCCTCTTCACAGCCTCGTGGACACCCCACTGGAGCTTCATTACATTTACTAATATGTCTTTTAGACATATCATAATATGGTCCATGTCTATTACAATATCTGCAAGCTACTACCCGCTTAGGGCAAAGTCGTCGTAAATGTTTCTTCAAATCTTTGCGCATGATCGACCGACCACAATCCCTATTGGTGCAAGCAACTTGAACAAATCCACACCCTCCATTGGTTTTCTCCGAAAGGTGGGCTTCTAATTGACACAACTTCATGACAGCAGTACACCCCAGTTCTTTCTTTGGGCAGTAAGCCTCTAGCTCATCGATTTTTCGTTTCAAGGGAAGAGAACGCATATAATTAAAGCTCTCAGTTCGACAAAGAGGACAGGCTTTCTTTTTGTGTTTTCCAAACCAGGTCTCAAGACAGCTCTTGCAAAAGTGCTGACCACAGCAATCTGTCAGCTGGGGCTCACACAACACCTTCATACATATCTGACAGGTGTAATCTTCTGACAGCTTATCAACAAAAGTGCACTCCATTTTTCTTACTTTATATTTCTTGAGTCAGTAAAGTGTCCCAGGTATTTCTGTAGCATGAGGTCACTGCATCTCTGCATCTATCTGTTATCTGCATGTAAAAATTATCACATGATACTCTGATGACAACCTGTCTTTTTTACTAGGCGGGGCACCTAGGCTAGGGAACTCAAGTTGTGCCACGTGGCAAGAGAAAAAATGGCCAGTGAAAAGTGGCAGAAGGTTGGCAGTACCAGAGGACAGAAGCACCACCACCAGGCTCAAAGCAGTAAGCTAAGTTCGCTAGGTAGACTCCATAAAAGCACTTCAAACGAATAGATGTGTGAGGTCATGATGAAAATAGGTTCGATGTTGTTGATTTATAGATTCATGATGGATAGCAGATTGTATGCCCATAATAATTCACTCTTTCCACTTGCAGCTGGACTGGGAGCTGTTAAAGAGCTGAGCATCACTTTAAATCGGTTTGGTACAAATGATGAAGAGACTTCTAAACCCTCAGCCAAGACGGAGAAGCAGACTGAAGGGGCACCAGAGTCAGCAGCCACCACCACCAGTGGTGTCAGTGTGAGGAAGAGAAGGAGCAACAAGAAGAGCAGCAAGCCCTCACAGCCAGAGAGACACAGCTTTGATGAGTGTCTGAGGGAGGTGGGTCAGTTGATGTTAATCATTGTGTGGTAACCAGTAAACAGAACTTTCCTGTTGTGTATTACTACTGATTAAAGATTAATTAAGACTTGAGGTAACTACTGTGCAAACTATAAGACAAAATCAATGCTATTGTGCAAACAACACCTATGCATTACATAGCCAATAGTTAGTTAGTTTGTGATAGATGTCTACAGCCATGCATTTTAGTAGTCCTGTGTTGTGTGTGTGTGTGTGTGTGTGTGTGTGTAGGATGTTTTGTTTCTCTCTGTATATAGTTGGATGCTGAGACCATTATTTCTTTCACTGAAGAAGCTCATGGCAAGTACACAGACAATCCTCAGGTATATTAGATGGATAGGTTCATCATCATATTATTATATAGCTATGTTATGGTTCATCATAGCTATTGAATATGAAAATAGTAGTATTCAATGTTGCTTTGTGTGCTGTTGGTATGTAGAACCTGCTCAAAGAGGTGGCTGGTAGTCTCCAGATGTTGTTTCAACAAGTTGAGCCAGAGAAGGACTATGCCTTCTCCAACAGACCACCAGGTAAGATGAACACTGCACGCACCAAAACTCAATCCTGTTTCTCCTAACTTCCTGTTTTCTATCTTGAAGCAACTTCAAGTATGAGAACAAATATTGCATGTATGCACCATCTCGCTCACCTTACACACACACACACACACACACACACACACACACACACACACACACACACACACACAC
>CAXIPT010000005.1:5386435-5407344 GCA_964030475.1 Tethya wilhelma | reverse complement strand
ACACACACACACACACACACACACACACACACACACACACACACACACACACACACACACACACACACACACACACACACACACACGCAGGCTTCCCTCTCTCCTCTCTCTCTGCCTCCCTCCAAGAGCCCCTCCTCTCTACGGTGGCCTCCTGTCCCCCTCTCGCTCAGGAGGCCATCTTCCGCTACTGCCTCGATCGTCTCCTGGGGGAGGTACGAGCCAACCTCCCTTCCCACGGCACCAGGATCATGCTGCAGCTGCTCATTGAGTCCAACCCTTCCACTTGTAGCGAGGCCACAGATAGAGTGAGTTGAGGAGTTGTGTACAGTTAAAGTCCATCTGGTTGGAGAATGCCGCCGGAAGTGAAATAATGAGCAATACTTGTCTTATGGGACAAAATAGCTAACTTTTGACTGGCAAGGTGTAAGCTGGGAAAGCTGTTAGAAGAGTGGGGAGACCAAGCACTTTCCAATGGTGCTTAACATTTGAAATCGGTCAGATAATAAGAAAGTTTTTTTCTACCGGTATTCTCTAACCAGATGGACTTTAGTGACTGTTTGGAGGGGGCTCTTATTGATGGTTGGTAACTACTGTACATGTTGGATAAGAGAATTTGGTCTTTGAACAATCTACTGTATATTCAACATTAGATATGAAGTTCGAAGGCTTTTAAGCTTTGCAATTTTGGAACGCCCACTTAACAAATTCAGTAACTCTAAATCCTTTCCAATGTAGCATGAGTTGCATGATTTCATAAAACCATCCACCTACAGATCAAGCTGCTGTTGCAGTCCAGTTTGAGCAAGGTGGGCGAGGCTCTATCTCTGCTGTGGGTGGGGCTGCCACACCCCCGGCTCCAGCCCACTGTCGCTCTGAGTGCCTGGCCTGAGCTGTGTCTTCCTCTCCTCTATGCCGTCGCTAACGTACCCAAACAAGTAATGACTTATGCAGTTGACTACACCTGTTTACTATTAAGGTATAGGTACATTGTAACTTGTATTGGCATTGTTATGTATGTAAAATTAATGCTATTTTTTTATACTTAGTCTTGTACTAATGCATGTATTATGGTGTGTGTCTAGCCTTGTTCCTAATCCCTTGTCCTTGTCATAAACACACATGCAACTCAAGTGTCGAAAGTAACCTTGAGAACAAGGCTGTTAAGTTGAAGGTTTTTATGTTTACTCTGCGTCTGAATTGATTGCATGATGCGTGCTATTTCTGTAGTACTATTGGTGATTGTGGTCCAGTGCTACTGAAGGCCCTCCCTCCCAACATTGCCATTGTGCTGTTCACCTCTCCTCTCTTTGTGAGTAGGAAGACACAGGGAAATGTCACAGAGCTTATTGAGTTACTGCAGGTGTGGGATTATTGGTGTATAAATGTGTGTGTTTGTTTCAATATTATTTCTGTTCTATTTAAAGGAAACTCTATTAGACTATTGTACGGATCAACAGGTAGCCAGGTATTTCACTTTGATCTTCAAACGACTGGACGACCAACCCACCTCACAGGTACATACTGTACATGTAGATAGCAAAGCAGTCAGCTGTTTTCTTGCAGCAATATACCCTATAGGCAGAAAATTTGGTGGATTGAGCTAGCTCGGTAATCATTTGTATGATATGCATACATATATACACACTCTTGCACTAAATAATTCAAATATCAGTGGATTTTAATTTTGCGGTACTACATGTAAGTCTCATCTGCCAATCCACCAAATTTAATTCCCCACCATTTTTTCCGGCTATACGGTATATTGGATTTTCTAAAGAATACATAGGAACATCCATTACTGTAACAACTGTTTATCCATGCATGCTTCATCGATCCAGGTGTTGCTGTCATTTGCCATAAGATGTCTCAACGAGTCCTCTTCCCCTTGTCTTGAGGTGTGGTCTCGTCTCTCCCCCTCCTCTCCTCACTCCTCCCTGCTCCTGATGAGAGAGCTGGGGTCCCTCGATGAGATCCCCGAAGGTGTGTCTCCTCCTCACCTCTCCCAGCTCCTGCACAGACTCAAGGAGAGAGGCACCAACGAAGAGAGGGGATTGGCAAAGGTGTGTGCATACATCCAGCTGCATGGTTTGTTTTATTGTGTGATTGACTGCTAGCTATTTAATTTGGGTTTGTTATTGAAAGGTTTTTGTATGTAGTATATATATTGACTGTTAATGTAATTAAATACCTGCATAATAATGATCCGTAAATATAGGTTCTTACTTCAACATACATAACAGTAATTATTATTATTATTATCTGCCTCACATGTAATCACACATTTCTCTCTCTCTCTCTCTCTCTCTCTCTCTCTCTCTCTCTCTCTCTCTCTCTCTCTCTCTCCCTCTCTCTCTCTCNCGTGTGTGTGTGTGTGTGTGTGTGTGTGAGTGTTCACTCTTAGTATGAAGAAGAGCAAGTCTAATCTGAAAATTATGGACATAAGCATAAAGTAGTGGTAAATTGTATTTTTCAGAAGCTAAAAGCTTGTAGTTCCTGAGCTATGCCAGGATTTTCAGTTCGAGCCATTGCTCAAGCGACCATTGGTTACGTGGCCTGGCCCCACCCACTAGTACTACATACTAGCTAAGAGTTGCTCGATCATGCGCTATCTGCACATTGCTAGAACACTGACACTGGAAGTGTGAGATACCAATACTGACTCTAGTATAAACGCGCGGGTGACATTGGCTAAGTAGCCATGTCCATGCAAATGTGTAGTATACATGCTGTATTGCATGCCTTTATTGCTAGCCTCGATGCATGCTGCAGTATTGTTAGTGCTTGGATGCACTAATTAATTTTTTTTTTTTATTGTAGTAGTGCATATTGTACCTTGTACATATGGTGCCATTCATTATTTATGTATGTGTGTTTTGTATTTCTGTTCTATTTATAGGAAACTCTACTAGACTATTGTACCGATCAACAGGTAGCCAGGTATTTCACTTTGATCTTCAAGCGACTGGATGACCAACCCAGTTCACAGGTAAACTTATCATTTCCTAGATGTTACTATTATGTTTAACCCTTGGCAGCTATCGCACATGTGCAGCAATGGCTACTATAGTTAGTTTGTGTGTTTCTTGTGTGTCTGTTCCATATAAGTGAAAATTTTAGTCAATATACTGCAACATAAATGCCACATAAATAAATACAATAAACAAAGCTAAATATGTATCATTAATACAGACAGACTATGAAATCCAATAGAAACACTAGAATGTCACACTATATGTTTGCATATGTGTCCAATCATAATTCACTTGCATGTGTCCTTTGTCATGAAATCATTGGGGCGAGCATGAGCAAGGCCGGGCCAGTGTAGTCATGGGAATGACTGCTTTGTCCTTATTACATACAATGTATAGGGGAGCAACGTCGGACCAACCACTTTCCGTATATATCTTATCTATTAATTAATTGTTACAAATTAACCGTATGCCATGCCACGTGTCTATGAAAGATTGCAAACCCTGAAAATTGTAAACACTGGCCTTGCATTTTACTCCAGGTGATAACAACCTACATAAAGGTAATCTCAGTATGTTTGTCAGTTAAAATCATAATTTATATGAACGCAGTGGTCATTATACAACCGGCAGGCAGAATAGTTTCACAGCTGAATTAACTACTATACAGTAATGTTGGGTGTATGAAAGGGGAGCCAGTAGGTTATGTGGGAATGAGGCTTGTGCATATTGTTTGTTATAGCACTGGTGAAATTATAAGAAATGGGTGCTTTATCCACTTTTGAATACCATTTGTAGGTCACACCTACCAATTTAATTAAGGTGATGAATAATTATCAATGTACAACATGCCTGCACTGAGGGTTATGCACCACAACAACTTTATTTCATATGTGTCCTTTGTCATGAAGTAATAATTCACATACTATATTTGCATGTGTGTACACGTGTCCATTGTCATGTAATCGTATGACAGACTATGAAAACTAATAAAAACACTAGACTATATCTCACTATTTATTTGCATATGTGTCCAATCATAATTCACGTTCTATATTTGTATGCATGTGCGTCATACTCAGGCTATAGACTATGGAAACACTGAAAGTCACGCTGTTTGTGTCCTTTGTCACAAAATCATAATAGTCATGCTATATTTGCATGTGTCCTTTGTCATCAAAACATAGTCATGCTATAATTATTTGCATGCGTGTGTGCATGTGTAAACCCATTGTTATTACAGACTTTAAAAACCATGCAAAATAGAAGACGTCAAAAAGTCATGTGAGTATACTAGCTAAGCCATTATATAAGTTCATTCCATGGAGTCTTTATTGCTCAGTCCCCATAAAACATTGATTATGCTCGGAATCTACAGAAGATGACTCTGAAATTTCTGCAATTCTCAATCTTGTTGTGCTTGGTGACTCTATTGTGTCATGGTCCAACATCATGCCATGCAACAGACTACTATGTCACTCCTACTGGCCCCTTAGACCCTGACTGTCCTGNCAAAGTTGTACTCATTCTTAGCAGCCATCTCGTGTTGCTCAGGAGTCAGCACCTTGTAGAAGGAGTCCATGGAGAGCACGCTGACCCACGGCACACCCAGGCTCTCTATCACCTTCCTGGCTACTGTGGTCTTCCCACTGGCACTGCCACCAGCAAGACCGATGACAAATGCTTCCACCATCTGACCCTGGACATCGTACCACGGAGGTCGACCTGAGAGAGAGAAAGAGAGAGAGAGAGAGAGAGAGAGAGAGAGAGAGAGAGAGAGATGAAACCAGCGCATAACTCTTGCATGGGATATGCATGCTCATGCTGCAGAAAGGCAAACCACAGATAGTAGAACCTGACCAATTTGGTCACTATAGATGATTTTTATCTATGCTGACGGGACAACAAACACCACAGTTATAATGATGTACATTGATTAAGCTAGTGTCCATTGTAGACATGGACAATTACTGAGTATTAATTCATACTAACTTTACCTAGAAAGTAGGTCAGCTGCCCGCCTGCTGCTTCAGTGTCTTGGAACCATGGAATATTCATCTTTTAGTAAATTCTATATAATGCACACTAATAAAATGGGCGTGGTCAGCAGGCAGTATTGCTCAAAGAAGCTGAAAAGCCACAGACCTCGAGAACTATAGGTTTTTCTTGAATGCTACACGGTGATACCATTAAATTTAACACATTGATCTTAAAAGTGACTAAATTCCGTGGCTTGGATATACAAGATACAGCACGTGTGGAAAAATTTTGCTAGCATTGTTTGTGGATGGCTCTAAATAACCAAAAACCAAAGCAGCAATACAAATTCCTGGAAACTAACTAAAGTGGAATAACTATCACTATAGATCGAGCACACATACGCACCACCACAATCCTTGGTGCGTACACATGCATGCCACAGGATATAAGAATTTGTTGAACAATCACACAAACTCCCCTAAAGAGTAAGCACAACATGTAACAATGAGTAAGGTTACAAGAAACACGATGTCAGACGTAGACACAGCACCTGTGATCAGACAGCTACTATTGAGGTGTATTACATATGTACAGTTAGCCTTGTTCCCAGGCTCCTCCTTCACAAATATTTCAAAAAGAAAATATTCACAAAGGAGGAGAAAATATTTGCAAAGAAGGAGCCTCCATGGGAATGAGGCCATGACAGGCCTACCTGCAGTGTAAATGGTCCTTCTCTTGTGACAGACTTTTCTATCTCTTTCCACAGCAACAGGAGGCGAGGTGATTACATCATCTCCTTCGTAACCAAGGTCAGCATCATCACTGGATCAGGGAAGAGAGAGAGGGTGGAGAATTTGTATGGTATGATTTTTGGACCACTTATTCTGGTATTTAGACCACCCTAGGAGAGTGATTTGGACACCAGTATTGATTGGAAATAGTGTAAATTGCTACTATTCTCTGAGGTTTCATGATTGCAAATAATTTGCAAAAATTTTTATCACAAAAGATGGAGGTCCATATAAATGTCAGGAAAACATGGCTTACAAAGTTATAGGAATTCTACACAACCCACAACCACATACAATGCTGTCCAATATAAATGTAGACATGACATGGACTTCAACTACGGCTCACAAAAGACAAAACTACCCGAACGTACAATTTCGTCCAGCTGTCATTCATTTCTACTCAAAAAAATACTTCATGTATGGGCAAAAATATACAAGACTTACACACACTCTCCTACTCGTGCCCTTACCTTCCAGAGCTGTCGCTTCTCTGTACGGATATAACTCGTGATACCTTACTCATGTTGACGCTGGCGCCATTTGGCAACTTCAAACTTTCACATCATGACGGTTTCATTATAAAGGAGTTCACCACAACCGCAACACGTGGTCGGTGCAATAATTAGTGCATTTTTTTGTATTGTAATTGCGCACTCTGAACCCAGCTGGACCGTGACACACCCCCAAAAATGCAGCATGGTGCGCATTTTATAAGATTGTCATAATAATATTTTGTGTAAATGTAAAATATAAGAGTCCACATACAAAATTCACAAATAATATATATCAGTTTCATACATTATCATTTCTTGAAGTGCACATAATTCATGTTTAGTACATAAGTATACACAAATTAAGAAATTAATCGATAATGTCATAGTGTGTAACATCAATACTCTGTGTGGGTCCCCTTATTGCTGCAATCTGCCAGGCACTGGTATCGCTCCTTCTAGCCGCTCTATCTTCTCAAAGTGCTTGCGAGCATTTCTTATATTAACTAGTGTAGCAGCAGATGCTAAAGGAACAGGACACACACACACAATGTAATACCTACAAGATTATAACTTGTAATCCACCTAACTACAAGTCTATGTACAAGGAGAAGGCTGTGATTGCAACATCATGCAAACAAACACTGGCTTTGAACTTCAATTACAAAAACATCTGAAACCTTTCAACTGTTTATCAACCAACATAATTTGACATTGATGTAGTACAATAAGGCTTAATTCAAAGTGAAGTACCTCTGTACATACAACCACTTATTGACACAGCTAGCTGATTTACAACTACACATCAAAAACTTTACAGGGACTTACGTATATCTGGATCTGACATGATGACCATGACATAGGTGTTGGGGGTGAAAATATCAATAAATGCAGCAAAACAGGAATTCCTCACTTCCATACTCTGAAACTGGGCTTGAAGTTTACTAGAGAGAGAGGGGGGGGGAGAGAGAGAGAGAGAGAGAGAGAGAGAGAGAGAGAGAGAGAGAGTAACTTCAGCACACATAACTCGATCATAGCACCAATCACACAACATACCTACAACTGAGTTTAAACTGCTTCACAATGTTGCTAATCTTCTCAAACCGATGAGCGTCAGTGTGCGCTCTTCGCACAGAGTGAGCTATGACCAGGAAGGTCGCTCTCTCAAACAGCAACACCTCATCAGCATCCAAGATGCTCGCAAAGTTGCTCAAGCTTGTTTCCAAATGATGTACATTGGGGATGAGTAAGTGAACAATATTGGACCATGCCTGTGAAATGAGCGTGCATGTGTACATAATGGTGATTGTGTACAAGTGCACGAGTCTATACAGACAATAGAATAGCATCGAATGTCTGTTTAAGTACACAGGTGAATTTATCTGCGTGAATATTGTGTGTGAGTGGACCATTGTCTGCTGTTATTATTACCTTGTAGAGTGTCTCGTCCCAAATTGAAGTCCTGAAACAGGTGCAGTCTAGTGGCAGCGATCTCTTTTTCAGTTCACTTTCACGTTTGTCGAAAATCTAACAATAAGTATAGAAATAGTGTAGGTGCATTGCAGTGCATTACTGTGTGCATGAATCATATAAAGTCTTCATAGATACTATATGGGCATTTATACACTCTCATATAAGTATCCTGTTTCAACAATGGTTATCAATATTGTATGGAACAGAATAACTTCCATCAGTATAAATATGTGTGAGTGTGTGTGTGTGTGACAGGACTTTGCTCTTACCACATTTCTCTGGTCCTTTGGAATGAGATCCATCTTGTGTACCAAACAGAAGACTTTAGCATCGGGTGAGTTTTGCAAAATGGCCTCCAAACACGACTGGTAATAGTGCATGTCCTTCTCCACCTCTCTGCTCTCAACGTCAAACACATAGATGAGGACCTCTACGTTTCGAAAGACATTGTCACGTTGACTTGTGAAATAGTTCTCCATAAAGGCTTCTTGGCTGAAATGAAATAAAATAAAACAGATTCTATCAATAGTATACAGTGTGGGGGGTGTCCCTATTGTTATGGTTGCATTAATGAGAATCCTTACCCTCCACAGTCCCACAAATTGAGAACTAGGTTGCCAAGGAAACGAACATGAGAGTGCTCCACATCAACTGAAAGATGGAGTGTGTGTGTGTGTGTGTGTTGGCTCTCATCTTACTTGTAGCTCCCAACCGTCTTGTGTCACGTGCGATGTAGTTGGCAAAGATGATGGATCTCATACTGGTCTTCCCCGACCCACTCTTGCCCATCAGTAACACCTAGAACAACACACAGTGGTTAGATCAACACCATCGCTACAAGTCAACACACTTTGATGACATTTATGCTGCAATTTACTGGGCCAATTGTGCAATAACAAACATATTTTACTGATTATTCATTATTGCAAAGAAACATCTTAGGTTCTCACCAAGTAAAGCAAAAAAAAAAAAATTAAACAGAAGAGTAGTAGTTGGCAAACTAGGCAGCAAATTGCCAATCCCAAAAAGATCAAAACAGGTTATTTGTTTATGGGTCCAAATATACTGTTCATACTTGTGTGTTGAGTGTTATATCCAGTTTCAAGTGCATGCTACACCATTCATTTGAATCAGCAAACACATAACCTTTCAAAATCTCACCTTTTTCTTCATCTTTGCCCTCTATAACTCAGTCAGTACCTTCTCACTTTGACTGGCCCACCACATGAATCAATCACAACAATCATGTGACTTGACGTCATGAATATTCATGAGCAAGCGCGCTGGACACGTGGTGGCTGGTAAGAATCGCGATACATAAGTAATAAAATGCATGCGAAACTAAACAATGTCCATGCGTTGCATTGTGGGTTAGAATCTGTACTAGGAATAATAATATTATAAGCAATTTGATTTTTATGCATTATGATAGGTCAATTCAAATCTGCAACTGAATACTTACAAACACTGTACACAAAATCTATTAGCAAGACACAAAATGAATAAACAAGTTAGTTATGTTGTGGTAGAGGTGGTCTAGAGGTTTGTACTACTGATCTTGGCAGTGCTGACATTCTGATGGGTTGCTGTTGCTGTGATTGCTGAGATGCTTGCTCTCCTCTGAGAATTGTGGGCAGGAGATGCTCTTCAGAAGAAGTGTCTTCAGGAGCAATTAAAACAACACTAGGGTTGGTATTAGTGGCTTCTATCAGCTCTTGAGTCTCTCCTGGAAAACAAAACAAAAAAAATTGTGCAAGTTACAGGTATGTAGTTCGACTAGTTCAAAGTTAATACGCATGCGCAGAAAATGATGTCATCTTGCCACGTGGAACACGCGCGCGCGCGCGGTATTGCCTGGAGGTTGGCGGGAACTATGTTTTGCTATAAACTCCCGGTGCTCTTTGGCTTCATTTCAGAATCCTGTAACTTTCAAAACGGAGCAGGCGTCAAGGACAACTCACAGAAGACATTTGAGGGGCTACTGTACAACTGGAGTATAACTTTCTTCTCTTCAACTTCTCAGTTGACAGCTATTTATTCACTCATCTTGCTACCTTTGTTCTAGCTGTCCCAGAGACCACTACCAACTGGCCTGTTGTCTCTCCAGCCATGATATTGGTAGCCAAGCAGCAGGAGAGACTTATGTTGGAGGTATAGTATATGTTTTGCTACTTCAAACTTACTGTGTCAAAAACAATTCTAGTATATATATATATTCGGTTCATCTCCAAGCTTGTTTGTTTGCTTACTTTTTAAACAATAATGTGGAGTAAGTAAGTATGCATATAATGTGAGCTTTACAATGTTAAGAAATTATCCAAATTTTAAATCCACTGGGTAGCTAGTTGTGCAAGCTTCATGTTAAATTACATGTAGACAACCTCAAGTTAAACATTCTTATCCCCCAAACACACACATACACAGGTTTCTCAACCCAATACCATGGTTATGTCCAATGGGACAACACTATCAAAACAATGTTATTGCCCACAGTACAATGGTACCAAAATCCTACACATTTTATCGTCAACCGAAACTTACAAACAGAAAATTATACTACCTAGCTATCATGTCGTACAATGTCATCCATCTCGACAATCATGGAATCATCTACATTTCACGTATTATTATAAATTTATGCACTCAACGATGAAATCTGCTATCAAAACTGGTTACAATGTTAAAGGTATGAGCGCTAAAAATGTGCAGCAAAAAATAATTGAGTTGCAAAGAAAAGCCAAAATGGATCATTCTTGCTTGTTAGTCCCAGACCCACAGCTGTCATTTCAAGGCTGTGAGGTGGTTGCATTGGTCTGATCGAGATGCAGCATAACACGTCTTGGCCATAACAATGTGATCCCCACACACATACATGCTTGGGATGAGAGGTGTGGAGCCAGGGAACCAGCCTGAATGATCCAGGGCTGTTCCAGGTCTATGTTAAATGTATCTTTGGGCTTGCTTTTTTTTTTGAACATATAGCTTTTGGTAAGGAAAACTCTTTTTTTTTTCTTTTTTTTTTTTTGACTGTGCTAAGCTCCAATGGCTGGCTATAAAGGTATCTTGTTCATCTCCCAAGTCCATTGGCTGGTACCTTGAGTGGTGTGGGGTGTCACTAGTGCTACTGGTGATCTTTACCATATGCTTTGGCAAGACATGCATACACATCTCTGAGTGGTCCATATCATTTGAAATTTGTCTCTTCAAGCATTGTTTTTTTGTTGTTGTCTGTTTATCTGTTTATTTGATAATTGTTGTTTGTTTATCTGTTTGTTTGTTTACTTGTTTGCCTTCAAGGAGAAGAGGGGGGCATTGTAAGGAGTTAAAAGTTAAAGGGTTGAGCACGGTTAATGGGGTGAGCATTGAGGGAGGGCATTGTTAGGGAGTGAGAATTGCTGGGGATGAGGTGCTGGGGATGGATCGTGGATGTCATCACTGGATCAAGAGATATTGATTGAAGGCCAAAGGGCCACAGCTTCTACAAATCATCTAACGATATTCATCACTCAAAGCAAGGATCACACTCCACACAGTACAAAAGGAGAGTGGTGGGTGGTTGCATGGAGATGTATGTATGCAATACTTGTATGCACGCAATATTTGTACGTATGTAATATGTGCTGCGCTGGTGTGTTAGTAACATGCAACTTAATTCTGTAGTGTAATGCATGACATTGTGCATGTATATGTGTCTGTGCGTGTGCATGAGTGGATCGTAAGCAGCATGGTAGGGGCTCGCAAGCAGGAGCACGTGGTATGATATGCACTCACACTCCAGTAGTCAATGACAACAAAGAGGTACTAGGTAATGTACAATTAAGTTGCGTGTAAACACACACACACACACACACATGCTGACAAGACACGTGGCAAGAAGCAAAGCACACACGTGATGCTAGCTTAGTCAATGGCATAATTTGGCTTTTTTTTTAGCAACTACTGTATAGGTTCTTAGTTTCTTGGCTTGGCTGTTTTTTTCTTTTCCACTTATCCCCCTGTTTTGTAGTCGTGGACTAGGCCTCTAGGGGATACCACGTTAAAAAAAGCGAGTGCCAGTGGCATACCTCCTGGGTCACTTGGAAAGTGCCACTTAGAGTTTTAACTTAGTTTTGTTTCCCCATAAATTGATAGTTTTTTGTTCTTTTTTTCTTTTTTTGTTTGTTTGTTTCCATGTTGTTATTTGAATTTGATAAGATGTACAGCTTAATGCCTTCCCGTACAAGTTCTTTACCTGGTAGTTGTAGACTTGCTAAGGCTGTGACCAGACTGAAGTCGACACAGGGTCCTGAAGGTGCTGACTCATCAGATTGCTCCCAGCCAACAGGGGGCGAGGCCGGGGGCGAGATGAGGAACTGCTTCGTGAGAGGAGGAAGGTTCAGAGTACTGCTGCCAATGACGATGGGCTGAGAGGGAGAGAATACAAGTGAACATTCATTGTATACGAACACACGATATGTGTGTTGCCTAACACCTTTTTGTATCTCTTTCTCTATTGTACATTAGCAACTTTTCTTGATGGAGTGTTCAATTACAATTAGCAATGAATAGACACAATGACACTGTGTATGGTAAGACTTTATATGCAATAATATCAACCTTTAGTATAGACTGTCACACATTGCATGGAGAGAGATTTGTACGTATTTGCTCCTACCTTGACTGGTTGGACTTTGAGGTTGGTCCCTTGAAAGACGTGGTTGTGAAGGTTGGACTGAGCCAGTTCTGCTGTTTCACAGGAGGAGTAGATGACATGAACACGACCAAACGTCTTGAGATACTTGAACCGGACATCATCATCGTAGGCCTTGAACACACCCTCAAATTCAGACTGGATCGATAAACGAAAACTATCTTGACAACCATCAATAGTGATAATCACTAGTTTAACCTCACATCTATTCTTAGAAGTGTATTTATAGAAAGTGAGCTATCACAACTGATACCAGATACTATTAAATTCAGGCCCTGAGGGAGAAGGGAAAAAGTAATATTAGGTCCCTATCATCAATAAGTGAAGTAAACTCAATGATGTTATGTTAACAATTACTAATAAACAATTACTACTCCACTAAGAAATTCAACTATGACTAGGACTGTGGTTTCAATTTATTTTTAGAATCAGGTGATCTATATGTCTATTGTATAATATTACTTCAGTGTGGGACAAAATTATCAAAATTTTGTCTCAAGTTGAGATTCTAGCAAACTGGACCAAGTTCAACAGACCTACAGTGAATCTTAGTGTGTCTTCTTCTATTCATGGCAACACAATCTGACACTCCTCCTCCAAAAAAGCAAAGGCTTGCTACACAGGATGCTCTACCAAGAGTCAATGAATTGATCATTGAAATCAACTATGCTGAACGTACTTTTGTCAATGTGCCAAATATTGATGTACTAAAGCATGTTCTTATCACAGAGAGAACACCAGTGGTATTTTTTGGAGAGAGTAGGAACTTCACCTTCACCATGGCATTTGCTGCAATGCTCAAGGCAGAACACTACAAGGAGAATCCTTGGGACACAATCACTACAACATGCTATCATAAAGTTAAATTTAATTTTGATAGAGCAAAGCTTAAATCCATAAAATTTGCTTTAAAAAATGGGAAAACTCTTCCCTCTGTTCTTGGATCTGCTTCAAGTAGGATCTTGGTACCTCAAGGGGTTCGATTTGGAGCGGAAACAGATCACACATCAATTTATGTATGTTTATTATCATCAGAAAAGGCCAATTGATGTAATTGTATGATATCAAATATTTATAGGTGTCAAGCAATGGGTTACTATCATTTGGTAGGAGTGTTGCGTACTCCAATCCTGTTCTCTTTCCAAACTCAAGCTCTTACAGTTTCCTCGTGACACCTTTCTGGGCAGACCATGATCCTCGACCAGCAGGAGAGATCTCCTATGAAGTCCATAGTACAGCCACACCATTTCTGCTGAGAATTAATAGATTCATTCGTCAGACAATACAACCAAATTTTCAAGGAACTTGGATGGTTTTAGCAGAGTGGAAAGATGTTCCACAGTATGGAACTAATGATATGAGGGTAAGACAATGTTCAATTGTGTTGCACATAATCATTATGTCATAATCATGTCCAATCTACTATAGACAAATTCCTATCAAGCAGTTGTTATTACAAGTGGCACTGAAAGCTTTGCTGTTTTCACCTATCAATGTGGTTCCCTAACATGGCATGGGAATGCTACCATTGGCTTCAATGCTGGTGGTACTTTATTTGAGAACTATGACCTCAGTGGGATGAATACTGTGAATTCAGTTGCCTGTTTGAACTTTAATACCACTGTATGGACGAATCTTGTGTACCGACTAACCCCATCAGGTATTTAGCACATTTTCTTGCCTGTTTTTAGTTATTTAATTGGCAATTTTACTATCTGTGTGCAGTTGCTCCTTATCTGCTCTTCACTCGCTATTCTTCATTCATTCGGAGAGTCAACATTACCGGTGGGGACCAAGTCAATATCTGTCAAGGCAACTATCCAAGAGGATTAGATTTTGATTACAGGTACCTCATTATAATTATTGATCTGCTTTTTAAATTATACTTATCATTGATGTGGTATGTGCGTTATTTACAGGAGGAACTATGTGTTTTGGACTGATGTGAACACTGACAGAATTTATAGGTCCCGTCTCACTGGAACAAATGTTGAAGTATTGGTGAGCAATGGATTGAGCTGTGCAGGTGACTTAGTTTATTTCTGCTTCCGTTCCCAAATACTCTACTATAATAATAAAAATTATTATTATTATGCTCTCTGTATTTTATGTGTTCATAATGAAATAATATTACAGAGAGTCTGGCATGGGACTGGGTGAATATGAAGCTGTNTTGCATGTGATTATTTGAATTTGATAAGATGTACAGCTTAATGTCTTCCCCTACAAGTTCTTTACCTGGCAGTTGTAGACTTGCTAAGGCTGTGACCAGACTGAAGTCAACACAGGGTCCTGAAGGTGCTGACTCATCAGATTGCTCCCAGCCAACAGGGGGCGAGGCCGGGGGCGAGATGAGGAACTGCTTCGTGAGAGGAGGAAGGTTCAGAGTACTGCTGCCAATGACGATGGGCTGAGAGGGAGAGAATACAAGTGAACATTCATTGTATACGAACACACGATATGTGTGTTGCCTAACACCTTTTTGTATCTCTTTCTCTATTGTACATTAGCAACTTTTCTTGATGGAGTGTTCAATTACAATTAGCAATGAATAGACACAATGACACTGTGTATGGTAAGACTTTATATGCAATAATATCAACCTTTAGTATAGACTGTCACACATTGCATGGAGAGAGATTTGTACGTATTTGCTCCTACCTTGACTGGTTGGACTTTGAGGTTGGTCCCTTGAAAGACGTGGTTGTGAAGGTTGGACTGAGCCAGTTCTGCTGTTTCACAGGAGGAGTAGATGACATGAACACGACCAAACGTCTTGAGATACTTGAACCGGACATCATCATCGTAGGCCTTGAACACACCCTCAAATTCAGACTGGATCGATAAACGAAAACTATCTTGACAACCATCAATAGTGATAATCACTAGTTTAACCTCACATCTATTCTTAGAAGTGTATTTATAGAAAGTGAGCTATCACAACTGATACCAGATACTATTAAATTCAGGCCCTGAGGGAGAAGGGAAAAAGTAATATTAGGTCCCTATCATCAATAAGTGAAGTAAACTCAATGATGTTATGTTAACAATTACTAATAAACAATTACTACTCCACTAAGAAATTCAACTATGACTAGGACTGTGGTTTCAATTTATTTTTAGAATCAGGTGATCTATATGTCTATTGTATAATATTACTTCAGTGTGGGACAAAATTATCAAAATTTTGTCTCAAGTTGAGATTCTAGCAAACTGGACCAAGTTCAACAGACCTACAGTGAATCTTAGTGTGTCTTCTTCTATTCATGGCAACACAATCTGACACTCCTCCTCCAAAAAAGCAAAGGCTTGCTACACAGGATGCTCTACCAAGAGTCAATGAATTGATCATTGAAATCAACTATGCTGAACGTACTTTTGTCAATGTGCCAAATATTGATGTACTAAAGCATGTTCTTATCACAGAGAGAACACCAGTGGTATTTTTTGGAGAGAGTAGGAACTTCACCTTCACCATGGCATTTGCTGCAATGCTCAAGGCAGAACACTACAAGGAGAATCCTTGGGACACAATCACTACAACATGCTATCATAAAGTTAAATTTAATTTTGATAGAGCAAAGCTTAAATCCATAAAATTTGCTTTAAAAAATGGGAAAACTCTTCAAATTGCTGAGTTAGATACTTTGAAAAAAGTAAATTTTCTAATTGATTTACAACAACCCAACAAACTTACAGTCACAGAAATACTTGAGGAGATAGACACTATAATTAAAAGTAAAGCAGCAGATAGAGACAAGCTAGCAGATATTAAGCAATGCATTGTTCCCCAGCCACAAAACGATATGTCTGATGGATCATCATCTGATTCTGAAGATAAATCTGAGACTGATTCTAGTGATCAATCTGAGACTGATTCTGATGATCAATCTGAGACTGATTCTGATGATGCACAAACCTATGCTTTCGTATACAACAGTGTGAATGCCACTAGAAATGATCCACCAGTAGACCTCAGAGGGAAAGCAGCCTGGTTTCAGCGCCCTTCCCGTAAGACTAAACTAGTGAAAAAATATTTCAAAAGGATGGCAAAGCATGAGGCACAATACATCCTGATTGGAATAACTAACAAGTATACCTACACAGAATCTCTCAACATCCAAGATTTGCTGGGTTTACCAACAAAGCGGGAAACTAGACAATGCTATGATACAGATCAGTATGCAGACAGAAGCCTTTACCAACGGTGTGGATATGAATTCCTTGGTGCTGATACTACTCTAGTGAATGAACTTTTGCAATATGGGTACAAGCATTCCAATGGAAAAGGGAGAGATATTCACAATGATATCATCAAACTTCACATGACCTTAGTGTTTAAAAGAAAACCACTATAATACCTTGCTCTTCTTTTATTAAATAGTAGCTATTCAAGACACAGTTAGCAGTAGTTGTTAATTTCAACAACAATCAGTATGACAATTAAGTTTATGTAGGTTTTGATCAAGATCCTTCAAACCCAATGCATGGCCCATGTACATAATCACATCTACAATATAGATAGTATAGTCACAGATAATCTTAATAGTTTCAACTAGGTGATACATACATACACGCTACCTAGCTAGGCCCTCACTCACAGATTTTCTACCAAACAAACTGTACAATTTTAATTTATAATAATTATTATATGATGTACAAATCAAAGGTGGCTTCAAAAGCCATGTCCATGATGATAATACCTTCAGTGAGATATCTGGATCATCTGAGAAGACTGTCTCTGGTACCCTGGTCACCCAGAAGGACGAGGAGAGGTCCACACTCACTTCAGACTCACACTCAGACATCATTGACAGGATGATCACGAAATGCTGACTCAGCACAGTAGACTTTAACATTACGTCATTTGTCTTGGTTGCCATGGAGATTATGCAACAAGGAACTGCAGCTTGAGGGCATCAACATCTTTTCATCCTATATATATACTTAGGTGTCCCTGTGCCGCCATGGCCAGCTCCACCATGGACTACACCAGTGAAGAGCCAGTGACTTCATTCCTCCCATCCATCACAGGAGCTGCTACTAGTAGAACTCCAACTAGAGCCTCCTCCACCAAGATGCCCCCACCCTCCTCCTTGTCAATTCTCACTCCTCCATTGCAGTTGCCCTTCCTACCTGTGGCTACTAAAGTAGAGAGATGTGCTCAGATGACATCATTTGATGAGAGCGGACTGAAGAGAAAGAAAGCACATGTGAGAAATGCCCTCAGGACAACTGACCCTCTGGCAAAGGTTGCTAGGCAACTGGATCAGGTATGTTAATGACCCGCCTTGATCACTCCAGACTTCCTTTACCTTTATCTACTTCTGTTGTTGTTGCTGTGTCTCTCAGCGTCTTTCTAGAATGAGAGAGAGTGACTCAAAGATATCATTTGAGAGGCTGTCGGTCTATCGCGATGCTTTTGAGGAGATTATTAAACTGAGCAATGTCTTTGCACCATTGCTGCAACAAATTAAGGTGAATATTAAACACACAGCATCCTATACTAATAGTATAATACCACACGTAAAATTATACTGTCATGCATTCCTAGTGAAGGGTCTGGCACACCAGACTAATTCTAATCATTCTTCTTCCATTGCTGTTAGGATGTCTACCACCAACATCTCTTACATGTGCTGAGTCAGCATCAACATCCAAAGCCACACCCACTCCCCACCCACCTACTCCTCCCACAGCCTCCCTCCACTCGCCCTCCTCCTCAAGAGCAGACCAAGACCGATGAACTGTTGAAGCTGAAGAAACAGCTCCACCAGTTGGAAGTGGAGGTCAGGGTCCTTATCCACGAGAATGAACGGTAAGGGTAACATTAATGTTCTATTGTGGTACTGTATATAGTGGGTAAATTGGTGAATTAATCTGCAAATCGCCAAAGTAAAAAAACACCAAAAAGTTTTATATGCATGCATGCGCATGTAAACAATGCAGCGTGCAGAATTAAATCGCCAAATATAAAATCGCCAATCATGCTAAAATGCAAATTAATTTTGCCAAATTTTAAGCCCGCCAAATCCACTATTTGGTATGTTGAATTTTCAGTCCATGCAATGAGGGGGTTTTGTCATAGTATTTCTATTGATACTAGGCTGAGGGAAGACTTGGTAAATGAAGTTGAGACCCACAAGAGAGAGATGGAGAACCTACAGCAGGATCCAGCAGGTAGAGCTGCTTACAAATAAAATCATTAATTTTGCATGCAATTATTCACTTGTGTATTACCTTGGCTGTGTAGATGTTGTTCCAGTCTATGATTCCCCACCATCAGACTATGCCACTAGGGTGGAGGCAATACAGTTACAAGTGAGTTGACCAGCAACTGAATGTCTAGTATTCTCATACAGCTCTGATTGTGACACTACAGATTGCTGAAGAGCGTATGGCAATTGCTGGTTTTGCATCCAAGAGGAAAGGTCGTATCCCTCTCTCGGTGTGCCATCACCTGGAGCAGTGCATCAGAGAAGTAGAGGTGTGAACACGTCTCTCATTGTCTGGTTATGCTATGCTATTCAATACTCACACATGAGCATACTGTTTGTTGGTTGTGTAGATTGAAATACAGAAGGCCCAGAGACACAGAAATACTCTACAGCAAGACATTAAGGTAACACATAGAAGTCATTAGAAGAGTGGCCAGTTTATACTGGAAGCAGTTCAATCATCCAATCTTATTCATTCGTGTATATAGAAAGCCGAGACTCAGTTACATTCAACCTTCAAGGCACAGGGATATCAAATACAAAGGTACTTAAATCACAACAATGTACATTGTCATAATATGTGCATGGATCATAACTATTTTCTCCTTTTTCCATCTAATGCACCCCCTGCACCTTATCACACACAGCCAAGATGTGGATTGGATAACTGTTTTGGGATTATCATGATAATGCAGTATACACATCGTGGTTTGGTTACATACACAAAGTCAGCAGCATACAGGCAACAGCAAGAGGTTCAGAGAGACAATAACAATGGACAAAAAAATCACATCAAGAAAACTTGGCTTTCGAGAAGTCCATTTCAGGATGTTGCTCCATGAACCTGTGGGAGTTAACAATATGACATTGCACATTGAATCAAAATCACAATTGTATTGTTGCATATAAAGACTCTTGTTTGTGACTCACTTCTTTAAAATGTCTTGCTTTTTCTGTTCATCAGAAGTTGGTAATCCCATCTGTTGTAACACACATAATCATGCTAATGCTCTGAAATGGCTACATGCACTACACAGTCCCACTCACCTCCTTCTGTCTCTGGTCGTACATCATCTTCTCCACCATGCCTCGAGTCTCACCATCCAAATCAGACAGCTACAATGCAAAGACAAACCAACACTAAATTAATTCACCTTTCTGCAATGGGTTCTGGTCATGTCCCTGTCCCTAGCTCACCTTGGAATTCTCTGGTTGGACCTTCTTGGTGTTGATCTCCGGGTCAGTGGAGACTATCCTACTCCACCACTCCATCTTGTTGTGCTGAAGGGGGAAAAAAATAAAAATAAAATTAAAAAATGGACAAAAAAAAAAGAGTTAACACACATGTGATAGAAATTAGTTCAGAGTATAGACTATAATAATAGATGGGACATAATGCCAACCTTTTCCAAGTGAATGCTGATAAGTTTACGACCTTCCAAAGTCCAGAAACACTCTTCAACTTTCACCTATACCGAAACAGCATCTCAAACACTTCATAAACTCAACTACTGTAATATATACTACTTTTGAAGTTGCTAGAATCACTCACTTTGTTGTACAGTTCTCCATCAATGATCGGAGGATGGCCTTTCAGTGCGACCTTGAGATGCTGCAGAAAGACACAGCAATCAAATATAAAAGACAGAGCTAGTACACACAAAGAACACTGTGAGAGACCACCTTCAATCCCATGTCAACGATGACATCTCTACTCTTGACAGGAACAGACAAACCAGTGGGCACATGAATCTGTACAACAACAACAACAACAAAAAAGTCATCAATATGTGCTCTTACACGTACAGAGCAAAGAGTTGTTCACTGACCTCCACATCTTGGAGTGTCTTTAGAGAAAAACATATTTTGAGGAAAGAAGGGGAAAAAAAGAACACACAATAATCATAAGGAATTTTCTGTTGGCATATAAGAGAGTCAGTACCTGTGTCCACTTATAGTTGGGAAGGTCAGCACCATTTCCGACATTTGGCTTCAACTTGCCTTTGGCCGATTCATCCTCTGAGTCACTGTCAGGCTACACACCCACACAGTCACAAACACAACCCCAGTTTAGGTCAAAAATACTTATGAATCTAAAAATGAAACTGGTACTTACTTTTGACTGTTCCTCCTCCTTCTCTTCAGGTTTCTTGGTTGGCTGGGTGGAGGAGTCGCCATTGGTAGTGGCTGGCTCAGACTCCTTGTCAGCTGCTTTACTCTGTTCTTCAATCTCTCTTGCTTCTTCTTCAGTCAACTACACACACACACACACACACACACACACACACACATCCTCA
>CAXIPT010000005.1:5371636-5383033 GCA_964030475.1 Tethya wilhelma | reverse complement strand
GCGAGAAGATGTGTGAACCTCCACTCGTTGAAACTTTATTAATGGCCAAACCAAAGCAAAGTTTCAGGTGGTGGCCTGAGTGGCCTTCTTGTGTTGTATACTAATTATGTAGAAATCTTACCATAAAGAGCATTAATTGGTCTGCTATGTTACCATAAATTTTGAAATTTTCAAACAAAAACTATTCGTTGCATTAAATTTCACATTTAAATATTTTCATGCAACCACAGAACATTATGCAGCCCTACTCACTGCATATAGTAAAATGTTTCGTGCGTTTAATATTCATATGCTGCAACCTATACAAAAATTTTAACTTCTGTATTTTGCTGTTTCCATGTTTACAGGATCACTTAAACAAGACTGTCACTCTAGAGCAACACCCCCACCTCCCTCCACCACCTAAGCTCTCTGTTCATCCTTGCAAACATGCTGAGGTACTGCTTGTGATAATCACATGACATATGTATCGATTCGTAATGAGATATCATAGGTATTGTAGCCTCACAAGGGATCTAATTCATGCGTCTAGCTGTGAGACCAACTTTTACACTTTTTTTTATCTCTCTGAGGTGTTCACTACTTCACACACACACACACACACACACACACACACCAAAGGTGATGAAGAAGATAATGACGATGATCGAGGAGGATGGTCGCGAGCTAGAGGTCCAGTCCTACCTCCTTGTCTTCCTCAAGTTTGTCCAAGCTGTCATCCCAACCATAGAGTATGACTACACCCAACAGTTGGCCATCACATCAGCATAGCTATAGGACTGTGTACGTGTGTGTTTGGCTAGCTAGCATCTTTCTTTTTTTTTTTTATTTGCTAGCTGTATTAGAGTGGTGTGTTTCATGCTCTAGACATGTATGAGTACATGTGCTTAATAATTGTGGCAATTCATTTGTGCTTTGCTGCAATTATTTAGAGGCTAGAATGAATAATGTACAATGTAGTTTGTTTGCCTGTGTGTGCATTGAATACGTACATAAATGATGTTTTATGAAGTTTATAATGCATGCTTATAAGCGACTTTGAACCAACACACTTGTTCTAAAGGGAAGATTATATTTGCGATTGATATCGCAGTACATGCTTCAATTCCTAGGGACGAGATTAATAATATTATTCTAGCACATTAGCTATAATCATGGATATATTACAGCATAGCCTCCGTACTATATTATCTATGATTACAGCTATCCATGCTATAATATGTTTCTAGCCTCAGGCTCCCCGCCTACCTTACATGTTTCCATGCAATTCAGATTCAGATATAACCAGACAAAAACAGACCAATATTATATTCTGCATGAACTTGTGAGGGACATACAAAGATAAAATCACATCAGTTACACAATAAACTATTAAACTCTAGCTTAATTAATTCAACATTTATGGGATAAAATTAACAGTTAACAACACATACTTAAGAGACATTCAATAATATACGACAAAGCAAGACATTTTCATAAAGTGAGTGTGGACATAATACTTGGCATTATTAAATTAATACTATAATACAATAAGTATAGTAACTCATTCACACATATAATACATACATACATAGATACATACACGTAGGCTTACTTAATACTTTACATTACTTTGTGTATTCTTTTCTCTTTCTTTGGGACAACAAAAATAGCAGTTTTTGAGCAGAAATAACAGTGTACATTTGCTTGTTTTAAACTTCCTTAAGCTACAAAGGGTGTAGAAGTCCATGTGTGTTTTGTTTCTGATATCAAGAGGCTACTACTACTGGGGTACTAGTCTTCGATTTAACGCCATGAAGTACACCTGGCTACTACCTCCAGAACGAATACTAGCAAAGAACACCTGTGTGTGTGTGTGTGTGTGTGCGTGTGTGTGTGTGTGTGTGTGTGTGTTAGTATAGTATGGTAAAGGGTGGCCAAATCAGCTTATACCATACAGTGCATATAAGTCTGGAGATTAGCAGCTCATCTGCAAAAGCTAAAACGCAAAAATGTTTGACAAGAGACATCTGCAAAAGTAATACCCCGTGAAACTTTCCCGCTGTGTGGTACACTTATGCTTTAGGTCGTGCATATGTAGTACTTCATTGTATATACAAGCATTCAAAACTAAAAAGGTAGAGAATTTATCTACTAGTAAGAGGTAATGGTTGTCAGTTTACCTTGTCGTTTCTTTCACAGAGGAATCGTAGCTTCTGAGTTCTCTTGTGCATGAACACCCCATCCAACTGCCCATTCTCCACAGCTCTGATTTCAATGGCTTTACTCCCCCAACCCATGACATGGGAGTCACCAATCAGTGCTGGAGAGAGAGAGAGAGAGAGAGAGAGAGAGAGAGAGAGGCACCTTGAAGCGTACTAATCTATACTGCATCAATGGAGAGCATTCAAGTGTGTGTATTTGTACAGGGATAGACTTACCAATAGAGGAAGGTACCTCTCCCCATTGCAATCTGATATCCTTGATCTGACCTCCAGCAGAGTTCACATAAATGCCTTCATCTGAGAGTGAGTGAGTGAGTGAGTGAAAACTTGCATAATTCTTACAATTAAAGTAGTACCACTACATCAGAACATCGCTAATAGCATACCAGATACATCGTACAAGCTACCACACTCGGAACTACACATGTGAGAACTCAGTTAACCTAAAATCCCTTACAAAGTGCAATACAGCAATTAGAACACTCCCCCTTCCTCCAAAAAAAAAATTAAAAATCATGACCAACAACTCTAGCAATTATTTACATGCAGCTACACATTCTATCCTCCACTCACTGTCGTAGCACAGCAGTAGCTCAGAGCCTCCCGATCGCGGTAGAGCTATGATGGCATGAGGGTGGATGTGGGCTCGAGTGGGACTCGGCTTATAGAGGTCTTGGACTTCACCAGTATCCATGTCGATGGCGTGGAACCCTGTGAGGAGTGCAGGCAGGCAGGCAAGGTGAGTGTGTGAGTGAGTGTAGGAGCATTCGACTAGAATTCAAAAGATCTGGGTTCAAATCCCAGCTAGATCTCAAGATTTTTTTTTTTTTTTTTTTTACAATGAACTTTCAGATGAACTTTTATGAGTGTCTAAGGTCAGTGGTTCAAAGTAGCTATATATACACAAGCATCACTCACTGACTCACCTGAAACAGAAGCATAGAGGACTTTGGTTTTATTGGAGATCTCTCGCACCATGTCAACTAGGATAGGCTTGTAATGGAGATCAGGGAACGACTGGGAGGGGGAGGGAAAGAAAATAGGTAAAAAATGGTAACAACAATAGCCACCATGCAGTGTTAAAAGACCAGTAAAGAGAAGCATTATTATTGCATCAGTACAAACATAACAATGTATCACTCACTACATCCACACCTTAACGGAGCACAGTCACTGCAAGTCATAATGAATGCACTTTCATATACATACCTTGAAGGCCATGAACTTTGAGTAGGGTTTCTGTGCCCATGCATACACCTCCACACCAGTCTTAGTTCCAATGCACAAGAACTTCATACGCTCCTGTTGAACTGCATGTACCGAGAGAGAGAGAGAGAGAGAGAGAGAGAGAGAGAGAGAGAGAGAGAGAGAGAGAGAGAGGGAGAACATCAGCAGGGTACTTTACAACATGAACACAAACATGTGGAGGAGGATCATTGAGTACATCGTGAAAAGAGACTTTGCTTTTTTTTTCTTGCGGTGGATGATTGATTGGCTTACCGACTTTGTAGTGAACACACTGTTCTAAGTCTCCCACTGAAATGAACCCATGCCTGGTACGATGTCCCAGCTCCTACAAACAAACAAACAAACAAACAAACAAACAGACAAACAAGCAAACAAAGCAAGATTAACACACATCCAAATTAAACAAAATATGCATTAGCAAATCTACAAATTATTTCTTTCTCTCTTCTTTTTGCACATCAAAAAGAAGGGGAAAGAAGGACATGCCCCTACAATTAACTCACATCCTCATGGGCCCTGACAATCTTGTTCCTGAGCCACGAGAGGTAGTAGACTCGTAGTTTGTTCTTGCGGCCGTTGATGCAAACGAGAACGTTGAGACCCTCCAGCACTTCAATCTGAGAGAACTTTCGGCGGGAAATGAGCGGGAAAACTGCATGAAAGCAGGAAACAAAACAAACAAATTAACAAACAAAAATAGATGCCTTGAGGTCCAACACACATACACGGTAGACTCTACAATGAAAAATTGCATATTATACTAAATCGTGTAGTGTAGATGTATAGTAAGGATGTCAGGTAAAAAATACAACAGTACTTCTGTTTCTAATTAAAGCCCACCTTTCCCGTGGCCACTTCTGTCCAGCAGCATCAAGCCACTGTCAGTGCCCACCAGCAGATTAACACCCCACAGAGCACCACAGAGAATCTCACCACCAAACTTTCTCTTGTACTTTCGAATCTCAGGACTCTGGAGAGAGAGCGGAGAGACAACCATGATACAGGACACAGAGTGATCAATAAGGGAAAAGAAGCACAGGACATTGATAAAGAGATACCATGACATGACAGATGGGTAGTCTCATATCCAAGCCTTCCCCATAAAACTTTGCAACTCACGAAATGTAAAATACACACTAGGAAGGCCTGGGAAGGCCTGGGAACAAGGCTACCAGATGGGCACATTTAGCTAACTGATCTCTCTATATCGTTAAGAGATTATGTGATCTGTAGCAAGCAATTGGAGTGAAACTTCAAATAAATTTAGTTTTGTGCGTGAGTGGGACTGAGTCGGTGTGAACTACCACACACTGTGTGTGAGTGTTGGTAGGTACACCTCACTACAATGGGAGGTGATGACCCAGCACGGTTGGTTTTTACGGAAAGGTCTTTCCAACCACAGGAATTCAATCACTATACAATTCTCATTCAGTACTATGTAAACAGTAGTAAGAGTAGCATGTGGCGTTCACACAATACTCCAACAGCACCTGGGAACTGTGCAACATTGCCACATGTCACTAACTGTACAGGAGGGGGGGGAATGTAAGGTTCTATGTATGTAGTCTACCAAGCTATGGATGTGAGGGGTAGAAAAAAGGTTAGAAAAAAGGGTTTAGCTTGAGATAGACTAGGTTCTGTGCTATGCTGTATATTGTCACCCTGGGCTTGTGTTTTGAGTTGCTTTAACAAAAGAATCTTTAATAATTAGTGCAGTTCTTGAGCAAGTACTGGGAATGTTTAGTTACACTATTCTGAAAATAAGCGAGCCTTTCGAGTAGCAATATAAACACACTCCAAGCAGTACATGTATGAACAAATTTAATAAAAATAAATGCAAACTTGCTTCATTTGAAAAAAAAACAACAGATTCTAGTTGGTTCACTCAAGTAAAATCCTCGCTCCTCATGCATTAATTCACAAATATATCTCACACACTGCCTCTACTCACCATCTTGGGTCCCTCTCCCCCAGCCGGTCCTGGTCCCCTCGGTACTCCTCCGTTCTCCCCTGGTCTACGAGCATCCGAAGGTGGGCGTGTCTGGACCTGAGGTCCCGCGGGGCGTTTATCGGGTGGAGTGTAGATGAAAGATTGTCTTTGAGGTTGATTGCTCAACGCTGCCAGTTGAGGGTTGACGAACGAGGAGGTGGAGGAACCACTGTGTCCTAGTTGGGGCTGTGTGTGTGTGTGTGTGTGTGTGTGTGTGTGTGTGTGTGTGTGTGCACGCACATGGGTATGCAAATACAAGGATATAGTACATAATAATCATTGAAGGAAGAAAACAACATCAAACCAGTAGATATTTCAAGCTTTTGAACTTCACTGTTGAATTCTTACCCTCACGCTAAAATTTACTACTGTATCTCTGAAGATATTGACACCAGCCTATTACACACAACTAGATCTCCCTCAAGCACCATTACTGTGCGTGTGCTATGCTATAAAATGGCAGCCAATATATCTCCATTAGGAGCATTAGGAGTACTTTCAAAGCCTATAAATGCATACCATCACCACACCCCAGTAGAGAGCCTCACACAACACGTGGGACTAGGCTCACAGGCTCACTTCCTCACTCACTCACACCCCCACTCAATCACATCCTCACACCCTCACACCCCCACTCACTCACACCCTCACACACCCCCACTCACTCACACCCTCACACCCCCACTCAATCACACATACACACCCTCACACCACCACAGACCTGTCATGCTGATACACTGACTCTTTGAAAAGCAAGCTTCACACACATACAGATGTACTACTTGTAAGCTTCTTTTTCCAAACACCAGATCCATATGTTTACCAACAAGTGTGTGTGTGAGTGCACTTCCTCCAACATACACTGTATGCATACACAACACTTCATACTATATGGGAGAGATGCTGAAGCCCCAACATATCGTGTGATGACAACTGGATTATGAGACTTTCAAGTTTTCATGTACAAAGAAGTTGAACCACATTTGCCAACAGCTACAGAGCATTAAGGTGCACATTGAGAAACCCAAGACACTCTCAAATCACAGATGCAGTTTCACGTTGGCAAAATATACTCAGCTATTCCGATAAAAGGACTGCCAAACCAATATACACACACATGCAAATATAACATATGTCAGTCACCACCCCCCTCTGGGGGTCACTTACTGGCTGGTCCCCGTGTATCACTAGTGTGTCCTGCTGGGAGAACTCTTGGTCCCCCCTGCGAGGGGTCACCAACGTCTCTTGACCTCCGAACTCATCCTCTTCCTCTTCGTCTTCTTCGTCTCCCATGGCAACGCTCTCTCGGGTAGGAGAGAGGGGGCCAGCTCCCCCACGTCCACCACCTGGAGCACACACACAGGGAGACAGTGACAAAGTTGATACATTGGATACAAAATTGTGGTCCAAGTCAGGCCTATATTTTCCAAATCTTAACAAAACGGATATCATTTAAATGCTCTTTTAATACTGAATGCAGCAGCAAAGGTCCCAGTCTCACTCACACTGGTGGATTTTTGTAGCTTGCACGATTGCAATCAGCACGAAAAGAGCTTTCAAATGATTCATATTTTGTCATATTTTGCTTAAAATTCTGAGATACAAAGTTGCAAAACAACTCTAGTAGGACAATATACTACTATGCAGTGACACCTCCCACTAGACCACCCATCATTATTCTATACCTGCTCCTTGTTTCTTGATGGTGGGAGGGTCCAGGGAGCTCCCCTCCTCCTCACTGCCACTGTACTCATACTCATCAGTGAGCTTCTTTCTCTTCATGCGATCAATCTGGTCCTTCATTTGAATCCTCACATTACGCTCGTTGAACTCTGTCACAAAGGGATGCTGAGAGAAAGGGAGAGAGAGAGAAAGAGAGAGAGAGAGAGAGAGAGAGAGAGAGAGAGAGAGAGAGAGAGAGAGAGAGAGAAAAGCAAAAATCAACATACTTCAGGGGCATTTGTGTGTGTGTGTGTGTGTAGGGGGGAAAAGAACCTACGTGAAGTAGTTCGTCTGAAGTTGGTCTTCTTGTTGGGTCTTTTGTGAGACATTGCTCAGCAAATGTAGTGAATCGCGGTGTCCTAGGGAGAGACAACAAATCACCAAACAGATCAATTTCAATCAAAATCAGACGCAAGATAAACACAAATGATTTCTGTATCATTACGCCATGTGCTCTGAGTCTGTGTGTGTGTGTGTGTGTGTGTGTGTGTGTGTGTTCACCATTTCTTGGTCTGCTTGAGTCGCGGTGGAGGGTTTCTGGGGATGAGGAAGAGGGCCCTCATGGGATGCATGCTACACAGAGCTGGAGAGAGAGAGGGGGAGAGAGAGAGAGAGAGAGAGAGAGAGAGAGAGAGAGAGAAGCAAATTCAACCACACATACGTACACAACACATGTACAGTATAGGACAATAATATACACTGAGATATGAGGACAAAAGGGAGGTACATTGATTGACTTACGTGGCTCTCCCTCTGCTATTTCAATTGCTGTAATACCTAGAGACCACTGATCACTCTGTGGGTGTGTGAGGGCATACAATGAGGAATATCAATGAATACATAGGACTAGCAACCATGTACAGTGAACCTCTAAAGGCACTAGTATACTGAAAATAAAAACAAACACTCCCAAACAAAAAGGATAGTCCAGCCTTAAAAGACAAACACAACCACTTCAAAATAACCCACACACTACAAAAAACACACACTACACCTGTACCTCTGAAATGTTGCTAGAGCACAGTACGTATATAGAGGTAAATTATACACATACATAGTATGGTGGAAATAGGCCAGCTCATAGTGAGCCCAGCTAGTCAATCTTGTTTGATTGTGTACATACCATCCCAGCCACTAAAACCATGGGAATCCTTTCTTATTCAAATACTGATGAATACAAGGCTTCTTCTTCTTCTTGGACTCTGATTAGCCCATTGGCTGCTGCTGCTAAGAATAGCCACTAGACTTGTGGTGAGTGTCACTATCTTTAGATGGCTGGCCACAACATACACACAGACACACACCCTCCAGCCTCACTAACTATGTTGCTCTAGTCTGGTACCTTATCTATGGTCTAGTACTGTGTAAGCTGAGGTGGAAAGAGAGGTTGATAACACAGAAGCCAATAATTAGCACACAGTGATTGCAGGGGCATTGCAAGAAAAAGAAGAAAAGACTACATCAATCCATCCAGTCCATAGACTACTACTACTGCTGCTGCTTAAAACAGGCCATTTTAAAGTCTTACATTATGTGTCTAAGTGCCATCATGGATTCTACAATCAACATGTGTACAACTAGATAGGTATTATCCCACACTCTGGCTCTATCTGTTCACCAACTCACTCTGTAATCGTATGTGGCCGTGGGGTCCTGGTCACAGGCAATGACCTCTGGTGCCATCCAGTAGGGTGTGCCAATGAAGGTGTTCCTCTTACCAATGGTACGATCCAACTGAGCAGACACACCAAAGTCAACTGGAGAGGGAGGGAGAGAGAGAGAGAGAATACCATTTCAAAAAGAGTAAACCTCCAACAAAGAAAGAAGGTAAGAATGAAAGGACGTCGTTCATACCTAGTTTGATGTCAGCATTGTCCGTTAAGAGCACATTCTGTCCTTTGATGTCTCTATGAATCACCTTGTGTTTGTGAAGATGACTAAGACCCTGAGAAAAACAACAACAAAAAGACCTTCAAATACCCACCATACCACAAGACAACTTGTTGTATGACAAGAGAATGACTCCTTGTGTCTGCTTGTGTGAAAATGTGTGCGTGATTTGTATAATGTGGACTTACTCGTAAAACTTCCCTACAGATATATGCTATCCAGTCCTCCTTTAATGATCTATTCTTGGTGGACTTGACCAAGTCTGTCACAGACCCAGCTCCACAGTATTCCATCACCAGCTGCACACACACACACACACACACACACACACACACACACACACACACACACACACACACACACACACACAAATGAGAAAGGAATAAAAAGCAAATAAAACAAACCATTTGAAGANGAGAGAGAGAGAGAGAGAGAGAGAGAGAGAGAGAGAATACCATTTCAAAAAGAGTAAACCTCCAACAAAGAAAGAAGGTAAGAATGAAAGGACGTCGTTCTTACCTAGTTTGATGTCAGCATTGTCCGTTAAGAGCACATTCTGTCCTTTGATGTCTCTATGAATCACCTTGTGTTTGTGAAGATGACTAAGACCCTGAGAAAAACAACAACAAAAAGACCTTCAAATACCCACCATACCACAAGACAACTTGTTGTATGACAAGAGAATGACTCCTTGTGTCTGCTTGTGTGAAAATGTGTGCGTGATTTGTATAATGTGGACTTACTCGTAAAACTTCCCTACAGGTATATGCTATCCAGTCCTCCTTTAATGATCTATTCTTGGTGGACTTGACCAAGTCTGTCACAGACCCAGCTCCACAGTATTCCATCACCAGCTGCACACACACACACACACACACACACACACACACACAAGTGAGAAAGGAATAAAAAGCAAATAAAACAAACCATTTGAAGACAACACACCACTGCTGCTGTGCATATACTGTACATATACAGGGTGCATGCCACCACAGACTCTTGGTATGGGAGATAGACCAAACACCAGTGAAATGGTGCTCAATGGAGTGTGACCACGATACCCCATCACCATGGTTACTTATGGACGAGCAGGCCATAATGAAATGCCACAAGAAAGACACACTATGTGTCAACTATGTATATCTCATTCAACAACAGGAATATGATGTACTGTATGGAAAAATTTGTACATGCACACGCTCATCAGACTAAAAAGGTAATCCTTTACCACACAGATAGACAAACACATGTACACACATATCTCGAAGAGAAAGATAGCTGGAAAAATGAAATGTGAAAAGGCTCGAGAGAGAGAGAGAGAGAGAGAGAGAGAGAGAGAGAGAGAGAGAGAGAGATGTTGCACTAACAGAGGAAGTTGTCGTTGGCCGTATGATCACACATCACTAAACCACAACACTTAGCTTCCCTGTCATAAACATTACAAGTACACCATAACTACTACTGTACACTGAACACATTGCATACACACTGAGGGAAACATGGAAGCTCTTCAGTGCAAAACAGCTTATGCTTTCTATAGTCAATATGCTCACTTTGCCATGAAACTAGTTACAAGAGAATTTGTTAACAGAGAGCAGAGTAGAGGGAACTTAAAGATGTCGGTGACTTTTGATCATTTTACTTTTAATCCTCATAATGTTATATTAATTAATAAAGAATAATGAGAGCAGTGGGAGTAACCACGGTGATTAGGTAATAGTAAAATCAATAATTATTGGTGAAGGTGTAATTGGAGTCTGTAACCAGCAGGGGCTTACCCATAATTGATCCTCGTTTCCTGCATCTCCTTTCATGACAAACGCTCCGTAATAGGTGGCAATGTTTTGGTGATAAGAGAACTGCACGACAATAGATACATGTGTGCATGAGTGTGTATCCAGAACAGCTAATGTACTGTACCCATCAAGCTTATTTATACCGTATAGCTAGCTGGGTGGGGCTGCTCAATTCTCGAAAATAAAACCGGCAAAAGTTTGGCAATCGCCTTTCCGCGAAAATTTTATTCCTCGAAAATTTCTAGCTATACGGTAATACTACTATTCTTCTTGACAGAGCAAAATGTCAAAGAGATTTACATGTAGTTAGCTTATGCTTAGAAAAGAGGTCCTCTTAGCTCTACAAAGTCACACTTAATTAAATACAAGCCGTCGTTATTGACAATAGACACCTGAGTATCGGTTTTCATGTTCCTCTAGGCAACCCTTCCAGCTGTACATGCATACATCAAGCATCCCATCACTACATCACACACACACACACACACACACGCATACACACACACACACACACACACACACACACACACACACACACACACACACA
>CAXIPT010000005.1:5360367-5365367 GCA_964030475.1 Tethya wilhelma | reverse complement strand
ATCCACTGATAAAGACACTTCACATTGAAAATACTACAAACATTACACAAACACACACACACACACACACACACACACACACACACACACACACCTGTGCCAGTTTAGCCTCACTCTCAATAGCACTGTGTAATCTGAGCACACACACATACTCCTTGCCTGAATGAAGAGACAGGACACACAGAGTACAAACACAGCACTATCATTATACAGTCACAAACAATACACACACCATATAAGCACTGCTCTATTCCTTAAACACTTGTTTACACATCACACAATACAGTAACACACACACAGCTAGTTCCCAAACTGGTTATCTCTCTCTCAACCTCAAAAGTTCAACCAACAAAAAAAAACAAAAAAAACAAAAAAAAAAAACCTACAAACAGAGCCTCATTATCAGGCTTTTCCTCTTCCACCCTCCCCTAATTATAAACATAATGAATAAATTATATTCACAGGCCACACACACACTCTCATACTCACCAGCTCCTTGCTGTGATTTGACTAATCTTGTTGCCCGATCGATACAAACGATGAGACATCCGGTCACCTGAGGATCGAGGGTACCACTATGACCTGTCTTCTCAACACGAAGGATTCTTCTGATCCACGCAACAACCTAAACACACACACACACACACACACACACACACACATGGTACTAATTTTAACCACAGGTACATAGTGGTGAGATTTATGCTCAAGATTAGCAAAATACACTCTTTTTTTTTTCGCACCTCGTGAGAAGATGGGTTTGCAGGTTTGTCGAGATTGATGAAGCCATGGCTGACGTAGTCCTTTATGGGTCTCTTCAGGGGGGAGCAGCCGGCCTCGAGGGGGGTGTAGTGACCAGTGCGAACGACCAGACGATGATAGTTCTGTGAAACATGTGAGAGAGATCAAAAGAGAGAGAGAGAGAGAAAAAAGGATTATCAGACAAGTACTTTTTGTCTTGTTATTGTTTCACCTTTAACAACAGTGGCCAGTGAGCTGTATCCAGAGCTGGTGTCGCCTGCGTGGGCTTGATGATAAAATCATGCTGATCCTCATCCTGGGAATAAAACAGAGAAGAAAAGATGATCAAGACAAAAATGGAAAGAAAAATAAACAGAATGGTTGCTACAAGTACATCGAAAGAGCTAACACTGACCATCAGCTGTTCTGATGAATCCACTGCTGTGGCTGCAGAGATTGTGGAGAGCAGAAAATGGGATTACATCACCTCATTTCCATGCACCACATCAGCACGAGGTAAATATTGCGAATATTGTTAAAGACGCAGAGCTAGCTAGCCTCGCTCACCTTTTGTAGATGATTTTTCTTTCCTTTTGTGAGACATCTTTTCACTCTGACAGTGCACGTTGTAGAACAAAGACCATGTGACTTGTGCGCATGCTCAGTACAAAATTGAAGTGACCAAAAACTAATGGTCGGTGCTGTATAAGTACTGCGCATGCTCGAAATTATTTCTCTTCGTTTGGGCGTGCAGTGAAGAAGGCCCATGTGGTAGGATAAACCATCTTTAATCTACAATACAAAGGTAAGACAAAGTCTATAACTCGTTCAGAAGATTCACCATGAAGATATTATTCGTTCTATGTCACTTTGTTCACGTTTTACTATCGTGACGTGTGTGTGCACACATGTTGTTTATGGAACCTTGAACCCCAAAATGTGTTGTAAAACTTGTGCTTTGTGTCTCCTTAGATGGGTAGAGTAATTCGCAGTCAGAGGAAGGGACGGGGAAGTATATTTAAGTCACACACAAAGAGGCGAAAGGGAGCTGCCAAACTCAGGCCAATCGATTATGCCGAGAGACATGGTTACATCAAGGTCAGTGGTGTGTGGCCATTTTCAGTATAGTCGTGTGATAGTCACATGTTTCGATCCGTTTAGGGCGTAATCAAGGACATCATTCACGATCCTGGTCGTGGAGCCCCCCTTGCCCGTGTGGTGTTCAGAGATCCCTACCGATACAAACTGAGGAAGGAAACATTCATAGCCACTGAGGGCATGTACACCGGGCAGTTTGTCTACTGTGGAAAGAAAGGTGAGAGAATAGGTTCCCTCTACCATGAACATGGAAATATAATTTGGTGCATTTACATGTGGTTTCTGTACTGATCGCCAATTTTGTCCACCGCCAATATTTCTACATTAATTTTACAGTATTTTGTACCTTGTAGAAAATGTCCTACTGTAGATTGGGAAATTTTCGTTGTTAAAATTTTTTTGCCATGTGCACGAGTGGCGAAAATTTAAAATGTATAGTAATCTTTACCGAATCTGTCAAAGTGGATGTTGTCATGTGTCCCTCTTTGTTCATGCAGCCACACTCTCTGTCGGTAACTGTCTCACTCTCGCCTCTGTGCCCGAAGGAACCATTGTGTGTGCTGTGGAGGAGAAGCCTGGGGATAGAGGTAAACTGGCAAAGGCATCTGGTAACTATGCTACTGTCATCGCACAAAACCCTGATGCTGGCAAGACCAGAATCAAGCTACCATCAGGCTCAAAGAAGGTACATTTCTGGGGGGGGGGTTCCAGCCTATTTTTCTCCCAAACTTTATTTCCGGAGTTGAATTTTATCTTTTTTTAGAATGTAGACTTTTCGTTCTCCTTTCTCCTATAGACTCTGGTGTCAACGTGTCGTGCTATGGTGGGAGTGGTAGCCGGTGGGGGAAGGATCGACAAGCCACTGTTGAAGGCTGGACGGGCATATCACAAGTACAAGGTCAAGAGGAACTGTTGGCCACGAGTCCGTGGTGTGGCAATGAATGTACGTAGGGCAAACATACACACACACACTCCTTGCACTCACACACATTCTCTCTCTCTGTCTCTCTGTCTCTCTCTCTCATACACACACACACACACACACACACACACACACACACACGCACACACACACACATACACACACACATTCACTCACCCACATTCTCTCTCACACACACACAGCCTGTGGAGCATCCTCATGGTGGTGGTAACCATCAACATATCGGTAAACCATCAACAGTGAGAAGAAACACTCCCGCTGGTAGAAAGGTTGGTCTCATTGCAGCCAGGAGGACTGGAAGACTTCGCGGTGGAAAATCAGTCAAGTCTGGAAAGGATGATTAAGAACTGCCATTTTTGTTTTGCAGTTTTATGTATTATTGTGGATACTTTAACATCATGAAGATTTCAATTGTGAACAGGATGTTGTAGAGTTTAAACCATAAAATAAAACTATGAAATTATCCTGACTTCTTCAAGGGGCTATTTTTAGTTCCTGTAGTTAAGCTAGCTGTAAACACAAAATACTAATTTCAGGCCTCTAGGGAAGGAAATGGTAGGATTTTAATTTGTGGTACCAACAAAACACTTGTATGAAACACTGCTGTCATGCATCGTGCTGAACGACAAACAGAAAACAGAAAAGTCGCAATTATGCTTTGAACATGACAAAAACAAATTAATGTCTACTACCTACGATATAACTGAGGTTCCTGGATCCTCAGAAACAAGCATTACATGTCAGTATTGAGGTCTACGACTGGACCAGTTATCACCAGCAACGTTAACATTGCAGCTCATTTCATAATCAGAACCACTGGCACCACCACTAGATCTTACAGGTTGTAGATTGATACGCCCATTCCTTGTCACACCACCACTATCTGTTTCTTCATTACCACCAGATCCAAACTGTGTACCAGTAGAATCTGGTGCTTCTTCATTTCCAGTGCCTGAAGTTGCTGCCTGAACATCTTGCTTCTTGCCTTGTGTACCCTTACTTGGAAACAGAGCTCGTTTCCCTAGCCACACAGCAACTGCAGTGATTATGGTAGGAATGAAAGCGACTACAAAGCCGATAATACCACCTCCAGATGTCATGGTGCTGTTACTCGTAATCATGACGTAAATTATAAGAAGGACGCCCGTAGCAAAGAGAAATAGTATGGTTGAAACCAACCCGACAAAGCAGCCATCCCAGAAGAGGGTATAGGAGCACATTCGAAAGCAAAAGTTTCCACCAATTTCACGTACATCTGATCTATGTGCACACCAAAACATGTGACATTTTGTACGACGATGTTGGGCCTTTTTCTCACGTACAATTATCAGTGAAGCTAGGAGAAGTGTGATCAGAATGAAAAAGACAAACACAAATGAAACGACTGCCAGAGTGAGAACTGGATCGATAAACATTAGAGTTATCATGGGGACAACACACCAGGCAAGGATAATAAGGAAAGCCAAGTAGTTGAATATTACAAACCAATTTATAAAGGAATTTTTATCACACTGGCGTGAAATCTTTAGGCAACTGAAGACACAGCAGAGATGTTGAGAAACCTCATCCTTTATTGAATCAAAGTCAGCATCTTTCTCAGCTCTTGTAACATAACAAAAACTGTTGCCCATTTTTGCAAAGCAGCATACACTAGGCTCCCCTGTTACTTCAAAAAGCCTTGCCCAAATCATAATAGTGTAGGCAACAAAAACACCAAAGAGTAGTGACGAGACAAGTCCAAAAAAGCGACAATAAATTGCAATACGTTGATCATTGTCCTCTTTTTCCATCTGATCTGAAATCTTCTTCTGATAATGCAAGAGTAAAGCAAAACCGGCAATCTCCGAGGAATAGTACAATACATTAACTGCTCCAACAATCACTGTGAGTGAGCGGTATAGCTGAAAGAACGGTCTTTCTTTATGCTTTATCTTTTGTTTCAGTCGCTTATGATAAATCTCCTTGTAACTAACTGTAGCTAAACAAGTCAGGAGTAGAATGGTTGCTGCTAGTGCAGGACCGAACACAAACAGAAATTCGAAATGAGAATGCTCATCAATAGAGTAACCCTCAAATGCAGTGTTCCACGAGTCCAACTTCATTTCTGGATCAGTATTTGCAGCATATGCTTTAGCCTATAATGCAAGAACAGAGAGTACTATATAGGTAATTAAATACACACACACACACACACACACACACACACACACACACACAC
>CAXIPT010000005.1:5312777-5360347 GCA_964030475.1 Tethya wilhelma | reverse complement strand
CACACACACACACACACACACACACACACACACACACACACACACACACACACACACACACACACACACACACACTATATAGCTGCTATATACTAATAATATATACCTTTGTGGATAGATCTTCAATGACATCATTCACCTGTTCCTCAGAAGGTGTACAAGTGAGTGTGCCAACATTCAGAACAAGTGCCACATGGTTTGGGTTATATACTTCATCATACTCCCTAACTATTGGACTCAGAAGTGTGAGCACTGATGGTAGAAGAAAATCAAAGTCTTTTGGATCAATGATTGATAGCGTGCTCGAACTGGTCCAAGTCACATCTCTTTTGTACTCATCAAGAGTAAGAAGACTGTTATTGTTAGCTCCAGCACACAGGTTTTCTTGTGAGAGGTTTTTGAAAGTGATCAAGTATGATAGTGTCACAACTAGTGGCTGAGCTCTTCCATTTGGGAACATCACATGACGAAGCCTGTAGAGGTTTTGAGGCTCAAGAAAAGTAGCTTCGAACTCCTGGTAGAGTGTACCACAAGTATCCACAGCAGCCTTTTCAGATCTTACAAAGAACTCTGGGTCACAGTTAGTAGCATGTGACAAGCTGTTCAGCACACTGATGGTTGTGATGAGTAGTGACAGATCTTTCATCAGCATTTTGTATTTGAGGAAGCTAGCAATAATTATTTTTTAGCAAACTATTATAGTTAAGTGTATACGATCATTCAGGAGTAATAACTTGTTTGTTTATCTTCAGAAATGCATGAATGTGCATTCATGCATGTGCAACGCATATGTCAGTAATGTTACTGTTTGGGAGGAAAATTTGAATAACATTTCAGACAAAATGAATTGAGTTAATTCTTGGAACAAAATGTAGAGAAATATAATACCATTGGGAATGAATAATGTTGTTATACAAGCTAACATGATTTTAAGTGTGAATAGCAAAAAAAATGTATTGCTAGTATCCAAAAATACCTATACTATTATACTAGCTGTAAAAAGTTAAAATTATAATAGTAATAGGACTGCTATGACTGTTCTACACTGTGGATTCTGTATAATATAGGCTTATATAGCTATTAGCTATACTGTGAGTCTGTGAGGCTAGCTACACAGGTGATTCTGAAGTTCCACTTTTATCTCGACTCCCATTATCATTATCACCATCATTATTTTCATCACCATCAGTTGCACCACTTTTATCATCATCATCATCATCAGTTACATCGTCAGTTGGAACATTAGCCTCAACATCATCACCATTCAGTTCAGCCTGCTTCTTGAAGATCAATCGCTTTCCCATCCAAGCTGCTCCAGCTGTGATAATAGTTGGAACGAATGCTAGGAAAAATCCAACCAGACCACCATCAGTGATTCCCTTTGCAGTAATCATGACGTAGATGGTGAGGATAACTGCCGTTCCAAACAGAAATAGGATCACTGAAACGACTGCGATCCAAAAGGCATCCCAACAACACGTGTACGTGACACATATTGCACACACATTGCAGCTTCCACACTCCAATTGACCAGAGTGTCCATCAGGCCTACGGTATCTTGTTTGACGCCATTTCTTCCCAGTATCTAGTTTGCCACGAATTATGAATGGAATGGAGAAAGCAATAGCCGAGAAAATAAAGAATGCTAGCAAAAATGAAATAATGGCCAATGTAAGAACTGGATTGACCAAAACCAGCGTAATGGTTGGGACAAGGTTCCAAGCTACAAGAACAAAAAAGGCGAGAAAATTGACTAACTGCAAAATACTCTTCCAAGGAAAGTTCTTTGATATCTTACAACAACAACAAACAAAACAAAGGAACTTTCTCAGAGCTGATTCATAATCCTGAGCTGAGGTCTCAGCATGTACTCTTTCGACTGTTAACTGTCTTTCCTTATACCCAGCAAAGAAGACAACACTTGGCGTGCCTTTCACATTGAAAATCTGAATCCAAACAGAAATGGTGTAAGCAACAAAGATAGAGAAAAGCAGTGAAGCAAGCAAGCCTAAGAAGCGACCAACAATAGTATTGAGGTGACCTTTGTCAGGCAGGTTTTCTTTACTGTAATAGACCAACAAACCTAGACTTATTACTTCCGATATGTAGTAGGTAATGTTGATGACAATAATGATACCAAAGGCCGAGCGATATAGCTGATAGTAGATCCCCTTCTTCTCTTCAATGTTTTGCTTGATGTCATGAAAGTTAGACCAGTTTGTGTAGAATAGCGGGAATATTATTACTGAAAGGATAACAACCAATGCAATTGCTGGACCAAAAACAAATAAAAACTCTACATTTGTGGTATCATCAACAACAAAACCTTTGTAGGCAGTATCCCACGAATCTAATCTGATTGCAGGATCAGTATTTGCAGCATATGACTTAGCCTGTAGAATGATATGATGTTGGGTGACATAATTATTATGTGACCTACACATGTATGGGAGATTTTTAAAACTACAGTATAATTATTGCTTGCTTACCTTGGTGGTGAGATCCCGCAATACACCTTTAACTTGTTCTTCAGATGGTATGCAGTCCATTGTATCAACAGCTAGAGAAATTATGACAAGATTTGGATTTTTCTTTGTGTCATATGGTCTAACAATGGGACTAGTCAATGTCAGAATGGCTGGCTGGAGGAAATCAAAGTCGTTTGGATCAATGATCGATAGGGTCACTGAATCAGTCCAGGTGATATTCACTTGAGATTCATTCAGAGTTAGAAGACGGTTGCTGTTTGCTCCAGGACAAGGTGTCTCTTGGGAGAAGTTTTGAAAGGAGATAGAATAAGATATTTTCACAACCAGTGGTTGAGCTCTTTCGTTTGGAAAGAAGACATGGCGTAGCTTGTAGGTGTTTAGAGGATCAAGAAGAGCATCCTCAAAATTTTGATAAAGTTGCTGACACACAGCCACTGAGCTTTGATCAAGGGTGTTGAATGATGCAGGATCACAGTTTTCAGCTGACATTATTGGAGTGAAGAGAACACCAGTGATGATCCCAACAGCAAGACTTAGACTTGGTAGTGAAGACATGATAGCCCGGCTCAGTTAATGCCTGCACTCAGTTTGCAAGGAGCAACACCACAACGTTTAAAGAATAAATCTAGATCTAGTTACTTTGCTTTTACAATAGATTGTAGGAACCCACTTAAGGTCAAAGATGTGAGTGCACTTCCTCTGGGACAGGGCATGGGGATTCTTTCTTTGACTTTGAGGGCCGCCATCCTCTATCACGTGCACACAAAGTAGGTGGGGCTGGAATGTTCCACGTCAGCAACAAATGCGCAGCTCTAAACCAGTCTGGACTTCTGACTCAGTGAGTCTGTACGTACCTGGATAAAAGCGAGCGAAGCGACATCCTGGATTCCAGAAAATAAGAAAGAAAGATGGGAAATGCGTGGCAACGTCTACTGAGCAAGTTTTACGACACAGATGTACGAGTCCTCATGTGCGGTAAGTTATGATTCTCTATTAAAAAAATTTATATACCTACAAACATATATCCCACAAAGGACTTGATGCAGCTGGTAAAACGACTGCCTTGTACCAACTCAAGCTTGGAGAGGTGGTCACTACCATACCAACTATTGGTAAGCTAGTAAATAAAAGTCTTAAAACTGATTCTGAGTGAAATTTTTTTTGAAAAATCTCTGCCTCCAAAATAGCCCATCAGTGGTATAAATGGATGTTTTATATAGCATCTTAGTTCTATGACATTAAATTTTGAATTTAGGTTTTAATGTGGAGACTATTAAATATAATCAAGTGAATTTCACAACATGGGATATTGGAGGCAGAGATAAAGCAGTGAGTTCATCTGTTTAAATGTATCGCACCATTGTTGTATAGGATTCAATGTAGAGACTGTCAATTATAAGCGTATCAATTTCACCACATGGGACGTCAGTGGAAGAGATGGAATAGTAAGTTATGTGAAAACTAAGTCACCAAAAAAGACAGATCATCACAGTCTCAGGAGACTAGCTAGTTCAGTAAAATTTGCAACACATTTTGCTATTTGTGTAATATTTTAAACACCGATCACTGATTCTTTTTTCATATGCATGCATTAAACAGCGCCCATTGTGGAGGCACTACTTTCAAAACACTGATGTACTGTTTTTTGTGATTGACAGTAATGATCGTGAACGTATCAAGGAATGTAAGCAAGAACTTGAATATTTCACGAGAGAAGACGAGTTAGCTTCATGTGTATTCTTGGTGATGGCCAACAAGCAGGACCTACCCAATTCCCTGTCGGTTGAAGAGATAACAGAGATACTCGAATTGAACACAATTCTTAAAGACAGAACATGGCGTAAGTCACTTACAAAATAGAAATAAAAGATAAAAGAACTTTTGAAGACAATCACAAGTAACTGTACAATCATGTTAATGTGCCGTCCAATGATCATTGTTTACAGATATTCAGGGTACATGTGCCAAAACTGGAGATGGTCTGTATGAAGGTCTAGATTGGTTGCATTCTGTGCTCACAAAGAAAGAGATAAAGAAGGCTATTGTGAAACCAGTGAAAGAAATGCTCCCGGCACAAGCAGAGAGTGCTGAGGGTGATTCCAGTGGAAAGAAGGAACAGCTGTCATGGTGGAACTCATTGAAGAGATACTTTGTGTCTAGCACATAATAATATTATTTTTGTACTTTGTGTAGTGTTGCTTGTTGTTTTATAAGTTTTATAATCATGTTTATAACCCATGGCCATACATACTGACAAATAAATGTACCTGTGTATTTTCCATGTACAGTAAGAATCTTAAACGTTCAATTTCTATATACAATGTCAATAACGTAACTACGAACTGGTGTTAGTAGAGAATAGTCATGATCATATAATAATACAAACAAACAGCCTTAGAAGAATAGTAGGTTTTTCCACCTGGGAGTTGTTTGCTGTATGCTGCTAAAAATAGACGAATTTGTGTCCTATTTTGGAAAAGGATTAAGTAATCCGGAAGTCATACAATGCCACAAAGTATTCATTAGTGGCTTGATCTATTTTTAGCAACGTCATGATCCACATTTGTCATGCATTGTACTGTGTAAACATTGCCACGTCAACCATGCCAACCTGGGAGCTTCTCCATCAGAAACTACACTGTCATGTGTGCTTATGGTACAGCTGGAGAGACTATGTATAAAAGAGAACACGGCACTGTGGTTTGGTTCACAGTAACTGTTTCTACAATTGCACACAGAAGCTATAAATAGACAAAGACTCAAAGAGTAATTCAACTTTCAAGCTAGCAGCAATGGGGAATGCCTGGAGACATGTAGTGAACAAATACAGCAACAAGGAAATGAGAATCATTATGTGTGGTAAGTTGAATCATGGTCAAGGCTTTACATTGAGAATACCAATAAGCTGGTAGATGCACTGGTGCTATAAATTATTACGGTATGATGTTCAAGTTCTGCTTCTTTCTTCACAGGACTTGATGCAGCTGGTAAAACAACTGCACTGTACAAGCTGAAGTTAGGAGAGGTGGTCACTACCATCCCAACCATTGGTACACAGTATACATAGCCTATATATAATATAATAGCGAACCAAGTCAAAATATAATATGCCACAATGCATAAGTATTAACCTCCTCTAATAATATGTGTCACTATCATCTGCAGGCTTCAATGTTGAGACAGTGACTTACAAAAAAGTGAACTTCACAACTTGGGACGTTGGCGGAAGAGACAAAATTGTAAGTATACATTTAAACGATTGGCCTGTCAATGTCTTTACGTGACTTGTGTATGTGGTTACGATCTTGAGTCAGTGATTATCATTTTCCTTTGCAGCGTCCATTGTGGAGACACTACCTGCAAAAGACAGATGCATTTATCTTCGTGATAGACAGCAATGATCGTGAGAGGATGCCAGAGTGCAGACAAGAGTTGGAGTGGTTCTTGAGAGACGAGCAACTTGAATCATGTGCAGTGTTAGTGATGGCCAACAAGCAAGACCTTCCCAATGCAATGTCCACTGAAGAGATTGCAGAAAAACTAGGACTAAATTCCATCCGAGACAGGCCATGGCGTAAGTGATTAATCTCAATCAACAACTGTCATTTATATATACACTGACAAAATTAATACAAAATTAATCCAGCATGCACTAAGAAATATTGCATGATAGCCTCGTTCCCAGGCTCCTCCTTCGCGAATATTTTCTTCGAAAACAGCCTGGGAATGAGGCTAATTGCATGACACATTGTGGATTCTGAGAGTATGTGGTTAGATATGAATATCATTACATACATACATACATACATAAATTCATACAGACATACAAGGGACTGTTGCAACTCGTGGAGATGGTCTTTACGAAGCTCTCTCCTGGTTGGAGTCAACGCTGACAAAGAAAGAGATCAAGAAGACCCTCTCGAAGCCAGTGGAGGAGATGATTGCAGGAGATGAGAAGAAGTCAAGTTACAGTGGAGGACTAGTATCGTGGTTTACATCACTGAGCAAATACATTGGTGTCCAAACATAACGAACTACCATGTACTATTCTTTTTATGCATCATGCAAACTCATAACATTGCACTTATAACAGTTACTGTTATTAATTAATTTTTATTATGTTATGTTTAAATTTTGTGTGTGTTAAATCAAATCTATTATACCCAGTTTGAATACAAAAACAATATTATTACAGCTGCTCCTCAGAATATCAGATATAGAGGATGGCACTGTCACCACTATAAGTCCTCCTCTACAACAATAATAGTACACACCATTGTGGGAGACCAAAGGAATGGACCTCTTTGTCTCCAGTTACTAAGAGCAGCTCAGCTTGAATTGTTGGCTATGTATAGAGTTTCTAATGCACAGAGAGTTTTGGAAGTGACAACAATGAAGGATTCGACTACAACTGAAATACCAGAATGCATTGACATGATCTGAGTGCATAGTGAAATACATAAAAATAATTAATTGTATGATGCATGTGAATAGCAAAAAAAACTTGTGTATAACAGGTGCATACAAGAAAAGAAACACATGACGCTACTACCAATACAAACTACTATATTAAAATATGCATTACAAGTCTCATGTNAATACTTTTTACCGCACTGCCCATTCCTACACTGCTTATTTTTTGAAATTTTTACTACTTGTGTTAATTAAAATCAAACCAAAATAATTATTGATAAATGGTTAATGATTATAAAACAGATTTAGAAGGACTAACGTACACACCTGTGTGAGATATATTAACTGACTGATATAAACCTGTGCTATAAATCATTGTGCTATTGAATTTAAACATACTAGTCGGTTCTAAGTCATCATCATTGCAGTAGCAAGTGTTGTTGACTATACAGTCTGACTCCAGACTCCCTCCGTGTGGAAACACTCCAGCCAGGATGGCCCCCATGATGAGGACCACAAGGCCTACAGTGAAGACAGAGCCCTTGGTGAGAAGGAATCTCAGTCTTGTTCTCCTTCCACTGCCAGTGAGCTGCTCCTTAGAGGGTGGCACTGTCACTGAGTCCTCCTCCACGTCTTGATGGGAGACCAAAGGAACCTCTTCAATCTCCACCATTGCTCCATCACCTACATCAGTCACACCATCATCTATATAATTATGACCACATTAAAGATAGTATAATGATAATACTTTACAATTGTTTTCATTATACCTTTGTCCAGAGTGTCGTTCAACAGCACAGCTGAAAAATGTTTCAACACGACATCTTTCTGATCAGAGTCTATAACCTCCTTTCCCTCCTTCTCCCCCAACCTCACTCCTTGGCTCTCATCACTGTCCACTTCACAAGCACTGCTGCCACCTTCTCCTTGTTTTTCTTCTCCTTGATGAGAAGCTACATTACTTGTATCCATAGCATTCTTTATAGCCTATGATTTGCAATATTGTGTTAGTTCAAAGGCTATTTGCTATAATTGAAGTATTACCCTCAATCATAGAATAAGTTACTATCGAAAATTTAGAAATCATAAGCAAATCTTTTTTTTTCTCTAACAAACTTTTGCCCAACAAGAGTGTAGCAAAGTTACAGTCAACTAGTATGATGCTAGCCTCGTTCCCAGGTTCCTCCTTCACATAATATACCTTCTTCAAAAATAAAAATATACGCGAGGGTCTGGGAGGAGCCAAAAACAAGGCTAGCATGATGTCATTACAAAGACTGACCAGAAACAATCTAACAAGCTATGCTCTAAAAACACAAGCCATAATTTTACTCACCCTCTCAGACTGTTTCTTCCAGTTCATGACGAACAGAACCACCAAGAAGACAGAGCCTTGCAGCGTCGCAGCAACTCCCAGTCCAATCCACATTCCCATTGTTCCCATATCGGCCAACAGAGCCAGGCTGATTCCAATGGGGAGACCAACAAGATAGAAGACGGTGAAATTGACGACTGCAGCAAGAGGCTGGAGACCAACACCTCGAAGGACTCCGGATATGGTACCCTACAGGGGATCGAGTGTATTGAAGCATGTATAGTAACATGCATGGTCACAATAATTGTAGTATATTGCTACAATTATGGCACTAGTACCTGTACATGATCCATGAAGAGCAAACACGCAGCAGGATACAAGGCACGACTAGTTTCATAAATCACATCCCTAGAAAAAACACACAATCATAACTTCAAATAATATTATAGTTAGTAAAAGGTTGATTCTTCATTGCTCCCTCCCTGACCATCAGAAACAGCCTCCCTGTCAGCTAGTGACAATTTCTGATGGCCAGGAGGAAATTTATACATAGCACACCAAAATTTTCAAATTTACATGTACTCACTCATCAGCTATAAAGGCCCTTCCAACAAAGTCCTTCAATCCTAGTAGTATCACCATGAAAGTGAGTGCAATTACAGCTGTACATAATATCAAGAGTATATAATATATGCAAAGAGAGATCCATGGATTATACGATGGCATGACATATCATGGAGGAGTAGTCTAGCAAGCTTCGAGGGTCTAAGCTTGCTAGACTAGTGGATGAGGACTTCATTCTTACCGTCTATGATGACAGCAGTGTAAGCTGATCGTTTTGCTCTGAGAGGATGTCCAGCACCAAGTTCATTTCCCACACGAACACTAGCAGCAGTTCCAATACCCAGAGGAACCTACACACACACACACACACACACACACACACACACACACACACACATATATACAATTTTAAAATGTATATAGTGCATACAATTGTGCGATTTTGAAATTCTAAACTGTACATGTTCAAAAGATCTGGGTTCAAATCCCAGCTAGATCTCAAGATTATTTCCAATGATTTTTCATGTGCAAAAACAAAAAAAAAAAACGTCAATCCTTTGAGCGATTCGACAAATATGTCTAATTACCTACCATGAAAGCAACTGTCAGTAGCTGTATGAGGATAGTGTTGACAGCTAGCTGTGTCTTGTCGATGGAGCCCGTTACTAGGACGCTGATCTCGTAAGTCCACCACTCGAAGGATATCATTAGCCAACCAGGGATGCCAAGCTTCAAGAACTGTCCCCACTCGTCCAGACTCTGCCAGTTCCATCCTCCCCACGTCTTCTTGTGGAGTCCTTTGTAGCGGATGTAGCCAACGAGCAAGAAAGGCTGGAGAGAGAAGGCCACAACCACCGCCAGTGCAGCACCTCTGTATGTATGTATGTATGTATGTAATTGTGTACGTGAGAAGAATTGGTGAAATGTCTCAAAATTTGATTTGCTTGCCTTTTCTTTATTTAGGACAGAATAACATATCTACCTTCACACAGTCAACATGAAGATACATAGTGATATACACAAAATATGATACACGAAACTAGCTAGTTGATTAGAATAATAGCTAATTGAGGCGTAGTGTTCCTTTGTGTGGGTGCACACACACACACACACACACACACACACACACACACACACACACACACACACACACACACACACACACACACACACACACACACACACACACACACACACACACACACACACACACACACACACACACACACACTTACACAACTCCAAGTTTAGCACCAACTACCAACACAGCACACACACCAATGCCAACCACAGTGACAGTCATCCCACTGCCCACAAACACCCACACCACACTCTGAGCTTGGAGGTACTTCTGCAGCATTAAGGACACCACAATCCCCTGCACAATAACATCATCACATACACAGGTCATTGTTGTACAGAATTATACAATGGGGAACTTACAGGAAGGGCCAGGATACTCACTCTAGTATACTGGGCAGATAATCTACAAGAGGACAGAAGAAGGGAAAATTGATTGTCACACATGAAATAAATTCAAATTTTGCTTTATGGTAAGCTTCATATGTACTCTACTCACCTGGCTACACAAGGCTGTTGCTGTAAGAGTAAGAGGATGGACTCCGAGTTGAGCCAGATGACTGATATTGGTAGACAGGCAACAAGAAGGATAACAATGCCTATAGGGGGAGGGGGGGGGCAAAGAAAATGGTCAATATTTTGTGCGTACATGTGTGTGTAAGGGGGAGGGGGAGCATTTTAATCAGAGCATCTGTGGTCATGCCTCACCTCTCTGTAAGGTAGTACCAACTCGCTTGTAGTTTTTAAACCCATAGCTCTAGACAAGAAAATGTACAAAGCAGATCTTACAATCACATTAACATATGCATGTAAGCAAGCATACAGACATGACATGTGTATAGCCTCCCTTCTTAAGCTCTCTCCCAGAAAATGGTACAAATGGAAAACAAGAAAGGGGGAAGGTCTAGGAACGAGACTGTCTACGACTTGTGTACAACTGTACCTGAGGGCATAATGTATCGGCTGCGGACGACAGGCCAATGACGATAGACATCCCAGTCACATTCACAAACTGTATTCCAAGAGTTTCAACAATAGAGAGTGTGCATTTGTTGAGAAATCAGTCACTTTTAAACGTGTATTACAATACCATGCAACTAACCGAATTGGCAAGAGCTTCACATTGAATGGAAGAAATGTTTAGGTTGTGCGTGTGCGTAATGTGAGAGAAAGGGAGCATTGAAATTGAATAACTGGAAATCAATATTTTTGTAGCCACCAACTTACCTATTGCATCGAATGTCACCTTGTCGGAGAAGTGACCCACAAAGAGTACGTTCACAATAAACAACAATTGTTGAAAGAAAAATGTCAGAATCTAGAGAAGAAACAAAGGAATAAAAAATCCATGAATAAAAAGTAGCTGTAACTGTCCGGCATTATAAATGCAAAACTCACAATGGGTAGGGACAGTTTGGCCAACGAGTATACCTCCCTTGTAAACCACCATCGTCTGATTTTAGCACAAAATGCACCACATCCTGACAAGCCATGCCACTGATCTTCAGTCTTTCCCTCACTCACTGATGCTGAAGAATTAGAGTCACTCCCCAGGCTAAGACCTGAACAAACACAAGGGGTAAGATAGAGAGACAGAGAGGGTCAAGACCACAGTGAAAACCGCTGCTAGCTAGAATCTGTCCAAAGTGATAGGTAGTACTTACTTGAAGAGTCATCCAGAGGTTCTGGTTGTTGTATGTGACCATTGGAAATCAGCCCATTCTTCTTTGTGACCTCTGTTGTAGCATCTTCTAGGAGGTCCTCCTCTTCACCAGAAAGAAGTAGTTCACTCTCTAGTATCTCACTCATTGCAATTGCACCGTGTATGGTGCAATACTGCAATGTTGTGACCTTTTATACTGGTCTCACAGATGATGAAACTAATCAACATAGTTGGAAAATCTGGTGTTTTGGGCTCACCATTGTGGGTGGCCGTACGTGGGTGGGTGGCCACGTGCACGCCCATAACCCTTCCTCCTCAGTGTATGTGGCATGGCAAGCACAAGCAGAATCAGTAGACAAGCAAAATGCCTCAAGCTGATGATGCTGAAAACTCTGGACAGTTCTCTCCAGAAGAACCAGAGGAAGAGTTGGAACCTTATGTAGAGAATAGTGGCAATGATGGAGAACAGCAGCTGCTCAGTGAGGTTGAAGACACAGAGACACTCACTGACACTGCTCCTAGTGAGTCAAATTGCCATTTCATTTGAAGCCCTGTGTTAATATTTGTGAGTTCTGTTTGTTTCATACAAACAGCTGAAAAGGGTTATGGCAGCAGCAATCCCGGGAGAAGGTCACGTATGACAGCTCTCTTCAACTTCATAAGAACCTCGTGGTTTATTGAAGAGACGAAAGAATTGTTCAAACTGGCACTCCCAATCGTAAGATTAGGACCCATAATCAACTATTATCACCTATTGTCTCACTCCTCTAAGCTATTAGTAAGTAATTACAATACAATTTTCTCTCTCTCTCTCCTCTTCAGTTTCTGGTCTACATCTTCCAGCAGCTGCTATTCTTTCTGTCCACCATATTTATTGGACACATTTCAGATGATGCAACAATCCTTGATGGTGGAGGTATGTGTTGAGCTACTAGTAGTCTAGCAAGCCTAGATTCTCCTACTTACTGCGCAAGGTGATGGGAACTTTGAAGGAGGGTTTAGGCTTGCTAGATGCTATTACTAGCCTCGGCTGTCCTTATAATATAAATCTATGCCTTCTATAAAATAGCATGATTATTATGGACGGCTGTATGTGTAGTGTTTTGTGTAACCATGGTTATATTCTTCCACATGTATATGTACGTATTGAACCACTCCAACATATGACTGAAGCTCTTGCCAACTCGGTAAGTATAAATACAATTCATGCTAGTTTTATAAACAGAAAAGTCATATAATTTTTACAAGACAGTTAAGGTGTTATAACTAGAGGCTCTAGTTAAGCTATTATAATGTCAATTGAATGCTGAGAGAGAAAGATACTCCAGAAAAATTGGGAGAGCTGAGTCCCAGATTTTTTTTCTGGGATATCTTCCTCTTTCAGCATTCACTATTGACATTATAATTTTTACAAGTTGCGATCTCAAGATACTTTAATAATTTGTGTGCAGTTTGTGAATGTTAGTGGTTGGGCAGTCATGTTTGGTCTCTCCTCTGGTGCTGATACACTCTGTCCACAGGTAGGCTGGAGAATTGTAATCGTAGTATGATTGTTCCATTCTACTGATGCACATGCTATGCATATTGTGTTTTTTCACTGTGTACATTTATTATAGAGCTATGGTTATGGAAACTATAAACGAGTTGGAGTTATCCTGCAAAGAGGTACTTAGATGTAATTATAGTGAAAGTTTTGCAGCAAAGTAATTACCCTAAATTTTAACCATTCTTATAATATTAAATTTTATAACTCACAGGATTAGAATCAGACTCATTGGAGTTACCATAATTATGATGATGCAATCATGCGTTAAAAATAGATTTTATGCGTTGTACATTGTTCATGCAATCTCAGGAATCCTAATCTTGGCCATTTCCTGCCTCCCAGTGATTGTTCTCTGGCTCAATTCTGAGTCCATTCTCTTGTTACTACAACAACAGACCTGTGTGGTCAGGTAATTACACATTTCATCACATTGGTGCAATAACACGATTGTGTGATTGTGGTAGCCTCCTACCCAGGCCTTCCCCATTGAATATGTGCAAGGAGAAAAGAGGGGAAGCCAAACTTTGAGACTCACAAAATATAAAATATGTGCGGGAGAAGGCCTGGGAATGAGGCTATATTTGTGGTGTGTCCCATAGAAGTGTGGTACATTAGATGTGGCCAATAGATTATAGCAAGTCTACAAAGGAGCATTACTGTAGTGTTGAGAGGGGTGTACATATGTAGCACTGTGATCATGGCATTTATTTTGTTGTGATTGTCAATTCTCATTGCATGCAGGTATGCGTCGCAGTACTTGAGAGTTTTCATCCTGGCTCTTCCTGTAAGTGGGTAGTTTTGTGTTGTTTGTATAAACTCTACCTTCTGCTTGCATGGTGATGAATTGTGAATTGTGTGGTCACTCAATCACACACACACACACACACACACACACACACACACACNCACACACACACACACACACACACACACACACACACACACACACACAGTCTCTAGTGCTCCTCACCATGCTGCAGAAGTACCTCCAAGCTCAGGGTGTGGTTTGGATATTCGCCGTTGTTGGTTTATTCCAAGTCACTCTATTTTGTCTCCTCACTCCCTTGCTACTGTTTGTTGCAAAGATTGGCATCATGTGAGTCTCAATTTCAAATATAGAATAGTCAGCCTCGTACCCAGGTTCTCTCCTTTGACCTTTCACTCACAGAAAGGAAGAAGAGAACGTTTTTTTTCGAGGAGGGAAAGGCCTACGTATGAGGTGATCGCCTCTTGCTGACTCACAAATTTAAAATTAAATGTTTTTTGGGGGTTTTTTTCCTCTTTTTGTTTCATTCCTTGTTTGTTCGTTTTTTGTAGAGGAGCTTCGATTTCTCTTGTGATATCTCTGACTCTATCAGTGCTTGTACTGATCCTCTACATCTGGTTTAGAGGACTCCACAAGAAGACGTGGGGAGGATGGAGCTGGCAGAGTCTGGATGAGTGGGGACAGTTCTTGAAGCTCGGAGTGTCTGGATTTCTCATTCTCTGTTTCGAGTGGTGGTCGTTTGAAATTAGTGTCATAGTCACAGGCTCCATCGATGAAGTCCAACTGGGTGTCAATACTGTCCTTATTCAAATTGCAACAACATTATATGTGGTAATTAAGATTAATAATGTGTCAGAACTGAAGCAGCATGATGTTTTCTTCAAGTTCAAACAGAATAAGCTTTTGAATTAATGAGCAAAAGTCCTTGGGTACTTGTGTATTATTTATTGGCAAAAATTCACTTTCCAATTTGCAATGCTGCAATCTAGTGCTGATTAATGTTTTGGATCGTGTTCATTAGGTGGCACTTGGAGTTGGTACTGCGGCTGGTGTTCGTGCTGGAAATGAACTTGGTGCTGGGAATCCACTTCAAGCAAAGAGAGCCTCTTATACAGCTGTGGGTATTGAAGGTATATGATTGTTGTGCTCCGTGTGTAAATATAATATTATACCAATGTCAAGGTTAAAATTCAATTGAAAATTTCAATCTTTTGAAAATTCAATGTCCAGAATTAAATTTAATTGTTAATGTCTCCAACTGCTTCAAGGCTAGGAATTTCAATGGAAATTTCATTTGAATTTTTAATTAAAATTTCTATTGAAATTTCAATTGGTTTTTCAATTGAAATTTCAATGGAAATTTCATTTAAATTTTCAATTGAATTTTCAACAGATTGAAAGTTCAATTGAATTTTCAATCTGGACATTGAATTTTCAATGGATTGAAATTTCAATTGAATATTCAACCGATTGAGCCCTTCTTTCTTCATCCAGTTGTTGTAGGTGCCATTATGTTTTCAGTACTCCTGGCATTTAGGAATGAAGTGGCAAGGATCTTTACTAAGGACGAGTAAGCTAGTAGTTACTCAGTTTTGTTCATCCTCCCTGTTTATCTAAACTCTCCCCATGCACCAGATTTTGCTGTCTTATTATTGCAGGGGTCTAGGCTAATTTCTAGTAGGCAGAGAGCCATTTCATGATTAAAATAGGTCACATAATTTGATTTCCTGGTCTATAATTTATCATAATTTTTTTAATTCTAAGTAGCTATCTTGTTAGGAAAAACTTATCTATGAGTACATGTTCAAGTTTTTTTTTTATTTCTCATTGTGTAGGAGAGTTATTTCAGAGACCGGTAGAGCATTGTATGGGGCAGTGCCAATTTTTTTTACAGACCAAATACAGGTAACCATGGTTCTATCATACGTACGGTAGTACGTATAGTAGGAATGGGCCGACTGTCCCATAGACACAATACAAAATATTTATCGCCATAAAAATCTAACAACACAAAGTAGAGGCTTCAAACTTGCTCAGAGGCTCTCCTTTACAGAAAACCAACTGCATGGAAGGCTTAAACTTAGCCGAAACGTTTCTGATCACTCGTAGAGAGAGAGAGCGCTTGCGAGAAGCCACACTAGTGCAATTTTGTTCTCCTAACTTACTTACTTACTTACTTCTAACTGACTTACTTGAAAACGATTTCCAGAGAACCAGAAAGTGTTGAGCTAACTTTGACGCCACAAAGTAAGTTCTTTTCTTGGGTAGTACGTTCCTTTATACTCGTTTTCATCGTAAATAGGCCTGAACAAAAACTAGAAAGCTTTGAAACTTAGTGTATAAATTCATGTGCTACAATGCAGCCATCTTTGTAGGTAGAGTTCAAAGGTCATTATCCACGTGGCATTATTATGCGCATGCGCACTAGCCTCTAGCAGAGACTCAAGCTTTTTGTAGGGACTAACCAGTCTCTGATAGTCTCCACACTGTAGTGTTGAAAAAAGTGAATGAACAAGTAGTAAAAATTTTGAAAAAATAAGTAGTGTAGGAATGGGCAGTGCGGTAAAAAGTATTGGAACAAGGTAGGGTCTCAGTTTCGGCACATGACTACTTCATTTTTATGCCCAACTCTTGGCCAGCAGGTTATATACCCGTCTATTTTAGTTTACTCCATTGCTTAGCCAAATAATTATTATAATAGTGAACCAATGAAATAATTATGATAAGCTATGGTACTATTATAGTGTACAGATTATTGCAACACGACACTGAAAAATCCATATGAGGGTTAAAAAATAAAAATGAAGTAGTCATGTGCCGAAACTGAGACCCTACCTTGTTCCAATACTTTTTACCGCACTGCCCATTCCTACACTACTTATTTTTTCAAAATTTTTACTACTTGTATAACTTTTGACTGGTATAAGGAAAGCTGGGAATTAAAGCAAAATCAAAAGAATGGGGAAAATAAGCACTTTCCAATATAGTGCTTGAAATTTTAAAACCGGTTGGATAATAAAAGAGAGAGTTATTTGATTTTTTCTACTGGCATTCTCAAACCAGATGGACTTTACATGCAGTCTAATAACAAAATTATAATGTGTTACGTACTGCATTGATTTTCTCTTTCACAGAATGTCACCAGCTGTGGCCCACCTACAAGTAAGGCCCCACCCACAACCACACCCGCTAGTACGACAACTACTGTTCCTGTTGTTGTGCTCCCCAAATGTTAGCCTGAGTGGCACATATATCTACCATCAAATGGGAAAGTTTCACAGAGCAAAACTTATGGCTTAATGCTAGGAGAGAATTTCTCCCCAAAAGCTAAAACAGAATTTGTCAAATAACATAAGCTGGAAAATTTGGTGGGAAACTAAATTCGGCGGATTGACAGACTTACGTGAGCATGCATACAGATCTTGATCTGTGATGAAGATCGCAAAACTACTACCAATTGTTCGTGAAACTTTCCCACTAGATGGTACTGAGTGTTAGTGTTGGGTAACCATATACAGTATATCCATTAGGTTGGATACATGCATGCAGATCTATGTATGCCAGCTTAACACATACTACATATACACCTACTCTGCATCGTGAAAATTTCCAAATCTAATTTGACACAGTGTGTATAGCTAAATTCATGCATGGTATTCTAGGACAAAATACGTAGAACACATTGCATGGTTACTACCCCCACATACTGTACCCAGCTTACTTCTTGTGAAGCAGGCAAGCAAGCATGAGTTAGTTGGTCGATTGTTACTTGAAACTTTATCACCTATTTTGTATCAGTTATAGCATTAGCCCGAAATGTTGATCAGAGGTTCCAACCTCTAAGTTACCCGGACTGTTTAGCAATAGTCCACATATGCACTACTGTCTACGCATGCAGATTTTTCTTTATAATTTTTCACGATCTATGTTCCTGTACTATAGTTATACTGGCAAACCATCAATATTTCCGGCTACCGTATAGCGGGAAAGTTTTGCGGTGGTAAACTTTCACGGATGTTTCTAGTCAAGCATTTATGTAATTTAACTTTTACAGATGAGCTGTGCGAGCCCATATGTAATACGAAGAATTCGTGGATAAAAACTTTCACAGATTGATCGTGATCCATGAAAACCGTGAAAGTTAAACCCCGTGAAATTTTCCCGCTATACGGTATACAGTAGTTCATACTCTTTAAGTCTTACCCTTTACCTGTACTACAATACACCATATTGTACACGCTCTGTTCCTATAGCCTCTCCATCTACCCAGTTGGGGACTGGTCCCATCATTGGTATCATAGTGGTGGTCATTGTACTGCTGATTGCTATAGCATTGGTTGCTGCTTGTATCATTGTTGTGTGGTATGGATATAAGAACCCGACATCTCCTGTCGGACTGTTCATGATTGAGGTGAGACACACACACACACACACACACACACACACACACACACACACACACACACACACAGTCACAGTCACACATCATGCCTTACAATAACCGTGCAAAGGAACTGCGTCACTATAAGCAGTGTTTTGTTACTTGAAATAATTTTTTTGCCGTTTTGTAACGTTTTTGTTTATTTCTTGGGTACCACATTCAGGAACGTTTGCATACTACTCCCTATATTGTACATTTTGCTAATACTTACGTATACTATGTAGTCAACTGTTCTTACAAGTCTTAGTAGCTTGGCATAATACACACTTAAAACTACATGTATAAGGTTTCTAGTCTTGTTTATAGTGACATAGTTCCTTTGATAATCATTAATGATCAATGATTCGATCATTTCTATTGTTGTTCTATTTCATGTTTATACTACTGTACCTACCTGATCATCTCTCAATGGTTGGCTACAGCATCGTCCCAAGGCTAGGACTCTCAACAAGACTGCAGCCTCCTATAATGTTGAGTCAGGGAAGACAACGCTCACTGAAGAGTCATAAAAACAACCATCCAATAAAATAATAATAAACAAGCACAGCTAGAAGAATGTATTGTATTTATAGTTTTCATGTGTATTAATTGCATTAATTTTTATAAGAGCTGGTATACTATACACGATCTCGTATCATTAATTAATTTTGTTTCAAAGCTGTTGTTACATGGTTAAAATTATTATTATGATCATGAATAGTTTTATTACTACATGCAGTCAATTAAGACTGAGTTTTAATTGTATGTAATTATAATAATTATATTATTATTAAGCGATATATACAAAGAATTCAATTAATATTGTCTAATTCACGCATGAAAAGCACACAATCAACTATAATTTACAACAAAATACTATAGGTTGAATAATACATGCAGACAATTATATAATAATATGTCATTGTAAGAATTAGTGCGCAGATTTGAAGTATATAACACAATTTTATTTTTGCTTTAATAGAGGGGTGTACTCATCCTCGGATTCTGAAGATCCCTCTTCCTCTCGTAGACTCATTCCAACAAGCGCTGATGGTGAGAGGAGAGAAGGTCTTCGTCCCGATGCGAGATTAGGCACTTCAATTTCTATAGAAGTATCTTGGGATACAGGACACGAGGAGGAACTTTTAGTTAGGGACAACTTCTTTCTCACACGAGAAGTTTGAGCTGAAGCTCCACCTTCTGCTGTTATTAGCTGTTGATCTTGATCATCTTCCAGAGTCTTAGTGAGCAGATTTTTTGGTGAGGCATTGACTTCAGTCTCAGTCTCAGCACGCGATCCCTCAGTATTGTCCAGAGCTGCTGAAACTGTGTTGTTAACAGGGAGTGGAGTATGTGGTCTTCTTTGAGTGTTGAGCTTAGAACTGAACTTATGGAAGATTTCTGTGAGAACAAACTTGTATACATGGTATCCAAAGAGAGCTAGAAATGTGACAAAAGCAATGCCAGTTGAAATGCAAGCAATGACATTTTGACTGTCAACGTCTTTATTCACTGTGAGGAAAGTGACACTGGCCAAAATGAGAAGATTTAAGAATGACACTGCTTCTAGAATTTCAACATGTTGATGTTTATGTACTTTACGAATGAGCAGGATTTTACTGAGCTTCGATTCTGACATTGAATTGTGGCCATTTTCCATTCCAGTGACTTTGCGTTTGCTTTCAACTACTTGTTTCAGGAAGTGAATTATCACGATTGCCAAAATAATACTGAGAAGGTTGATTTGAGGATCTCCAAAAACATTCACAGCTGATTCAAGATACAAGACAACACGAACTAATAATAGAAGTCCGATCCAATAACGATGATCTTTGTTGTAAGGATTGTGATAGGCATCTATCATAGAAATAATTTTTGTGTTCCCAATGATCCATCTCAAGGGTCCCTTGTTTGGACAATAGACAAGCCACTGCCAAGCAAACAGTATGAGCGTGAATCCCAACAAAACTATAGCAGCAATCAGAGCTGTGATGAAGAGAGGGATATGTTTTCCTCTGAGGTATGAGATGTTAGCATCGATCAGCCATACCAATTCATGTGAGCCATCAGAGTACTGGAGTGTTGTAACTGACAGTGAATCAATGATTGCACGAAGGAGTTTTGTGTAAGAGAGTAAAATAAGAGTAGCAAGTGTTGCTATTGGGTTCTTTCCTCTAAACAGCTTTGCAAACCTAGTTGAATAGTCACTAATAATTATAATTGCAGCAACCAATGAAATTACATATAGAGGAAAAACAAATTGCATCCAAGTTTTAGTATAGCCATCCATTCCATCATAAAAGCAGGTCTCAATTCCTAAGTCTAGATTAAGCCATGCTATAAAGACAGTCAATATCTTAGTTCCATCATGAGGAAAGAAAACAGCACGATTTGCTACAAAGATGTTAGCATAAAAGATGAGACCATTGAAAGTTCCATCAGCTACAGTAAAGTTCAGCTTTAGAATAATAGCGACTAATACTATACCAGCTATGGCAAAGATTATGAGTAGTGCTAGCCAGCTGTTTGAACATGGCTTGCAATGTGAACTGCCAAGAGAGAGACTGAGACCATCTTCACAAGATCCACACAGCTTTCCCGAGCGATTGTGAGCACACAATTCATTTGCACCATTGTGCAAGTTCAAATTAACAGAGAAGTTTTTAGTTGGTGGTTTACAGTAATCAAAAGGACAATATTTGTGTAACAAATAGGTATAGCCTTGGTAACTAGTAGTGTTTACGTAAGAAAACCAGGAATTGTCTTTTCTCTGAACTGTTTCTTCGTCTATGGAACAAGCAGATATGAATTCAGGATAGAGTTTATTATCGCATTCACAACGTTCACGACTATCATTAAAACCAATTGGACATGGTTCAATGACCACTGTAAGATTTACTGTTGATATTCCAGCATTCATACATGGACCATCAGCATAAAGATAAAGTTTCTCAGAATTGCGTGGAGAGAGAATACTGTAGATCATATCAGTACAATTTCGATCTTCTCTTGTGTTTTGACTAGACTGACCCTCACCAAGTTTTGCCCCTTGTGTTACATATGCATGTACAGTGCTGTTTTCTATTGTGTTGTTGATATGGTCGACTGCAACAAGTGACACTTTAAAATTCTCTCCCTTTCTGACATGAATTGAATCAAAATAGTAACTGCAGTCTGGTTGGCTGTCTTTACAGAAACAAACACGAACAGGCTTACTTGATATCATTTTTGTTGACTTGAAATCTTGCACCGTAAAATCAGTAATCATGAGAAGATAGGATACTGCACTCAGAGAACTTGCTGTCAAATTACTGTATCTATAAAATATTTCAGCAAATGGACTTACTCTACACCTGTCTAGAAGACCACCATAGAGTACATTTCCAGATTCTTCAGCTCTATTGTTGGTAAATTGTGTGTTAAGAATTTTCAAGGAAGAAGTATCAAATTCAGTATTTCTATAGAGCTTTATCCCTTGAATAAAGCATTCATCATAGATGGCTACTTTATCAGTGAAAGGAGTGGCAGAGCAAGTAGCAGAAGTTGTGTTATCAGCAACATACACTGCTCCTCCATAGTCAGCAGTGTTATTATCAAAACTTAGAACAATCCTTTTTGAAGGACTATCTTCTCCAAATAGTTTCATTACATAAACTTTAGCACTTCCCTCTAAACACAATCCCCCTCCCATTGCAGCATGATTTTCAAAAATGTTAGTTTCAGATCCATTAGTCAGTCTTGCTGTAGAACTAATAGCATGAATGCCTCCACCTTTGTTGATTGCTGTGTTTCCAGTAATATTGATATGATTTTTGAAGTTTAGTTCACTCTGGTAGGCATAGATGCCTCCACCAGACATTGATGCTGTGTTGTGTGATATAATACTAGCTCCATAAAAATATAGTTTGCTTTGTATCGTTGCAATGCCCCCACCTTTAAAAGCTCTGTTGAATTTGAGTTTGACTTTACCCATGAAAAATATTTCACTTTGAAAAGCAGTTAATGCTCCTCCTTCATCACTGACAGATGTAGCTGAAGACCGAAATGACACTGAGTTGTTCTCAATATTGGTGTATCCAGCAAATGTCACATTACAGGAGTAAACAAACAAAGATCCATTATTGTTTGAAACTGTGGTGTTACCATAAAAGTACAGTGTGCTTTGTATTCCATATATTATTGCACTACCGGAGCAATGGTTGTTGATGAAATTACTGTAACCATATACAACTACACTACTGTCTTGAGAAAAAATTGCTCCCCCAACTCCTGTACTGGCAGTCACTGTGTTACTATTGAGAGTGCCATTGGTAGTTATAGCACTACCACCTGAAACATGCACTGCTCCACCTCCTACAAGAATATTTGGATCACTCACTAGCATTGTGACAGTGTTGTTGTTTAGAGTGCTATTGAATATGGTGATATTAGGACTTGTGTAACCATACACTGCACCACCACTTGCCCCTTTGTCTGCAACAAAAACCACATTGCTCCTGTCGATGTCACTGACTGTAGGATTTGAGTCAGCATACCTCACTGCACCACCAGTTTTCACTTTACTATTATTTACCATATTGCTGTTGAGATAGCTACCAACTATAGAGAAGTTACTAGAATTATTGTCAATAGCTACTGCTCCACCATGTGCACCACCCACCAAAAAAATGTCTCCAGTTACAGTCACTGTGTTCTTGTTTAGAGTGCTATTAACTATAGTGAAATTATGACTTTTGTCATCAGCATACACTGCTCCACCAAATGCTGAAATACCAGTTGCAGTGTTGCTACAAAGAGTACTATTGATTATGGAGAAATTAGGACTAGAAGATGCAGACACTGCTCCGCCAGCTATAAATAGTTTTTTAGCACAGTTACTGTTCAAAGTGCTATTGATTATAGTAAAATTAGGACTTGAGTAAGCATACACCGCCCCACCACCACTTATGCCTATTTTTGAGTTCATATTACGAGTGCTATTGACTGTTACAGTATTAGTGAATTTCAAACTCTTTTGACTGGAATGAAATAGTGCTTCTCTACACCCCACTTGTAAATTATTTCCAGCAGTCACAGTGTTGTTGTTTAGAGTGCTATTGACTATGATGATGTTTGGACTTATGTAAGCATACACCGCTCCACCTCCTTTTTTAGCCATTGAGTTTTTGAGTATGCTATTGACTATAGTGATATTTGAACTTGACTCAGCATATACAGCTCCACCAATTCCAGTCGCAGTGTTGTTTTGAAATATACAGTCAGAAATTATAATATCTAGAGAAGAGTAAAGAATAATCCCTCCACCAGCAGCTTGACCAGTATTGGAAGTAAAAAAGGTTCTCATAATGTTAGCAGTGGATACATGAGTTAAACACAGTCCAGTTCCGTCACGTCCCTGACTATCAAAACTACAATCTTCCACTGTAAACTCTTCAACCTTGGTGACTTTATTATTCACACACCCAAAGAGCGCTAATCCTCTCATACTAACAACACTGATAGACTCAAATATGAACCTAGCAGACTCATAGCAGGTGATTGANTTTATGTTCAGTTCTGTTCTACTGTTGTCACTTGGCTAGTCTTTTATTTCATGAACTATTCAAACAATTACTTGAACTTGTAGTGTAAGGGTGAGAGCTTAGTGAGAGTAAAACCTAGTTACTACATATTGGCGGCGAGGTGAACAAAGAACTCAGAACTCAGAACTCAGAACTCGACATGACCACGCACGGTCACATTTCACAATTCCAACCTGGCCAGAACGATTGGAGTACTTGGGTAGCACAACTCAAGTATTATTTCCAGGCCAACTCCGTCACCGACGATGACAAGAAGCGGGCCATCCTGCTATCCAACGTTCCTCCATCAGTGTTCAAGCTAGTACAAAATGTTTTTGGCGAGGACACAGAAACGACGTCCTTCGACCGTATAGTGAAGTCGGTGAAGGCACATTACGAGCCGAAACCTTCTGAAATAGTACAAAGATTCAAATTCAACACTCGCTCTCGTAACAGCGGGGAAACAGTCGCAGTGTATGTCGCCGAGCTACGTGACATTGCGAAGGATTGCAACTACGGTGAGACATGCTCAGAGACCGGCTGGTTTGTGGCATAAATCACCAAGGCATTCAGCGCAAGCTGTTAGCCGAGAAGAGCCTGGATTTCGAGAAAGCATATGCCATAGCCTTGTCAATCGAAGCAGCAGAGAGAGACTCTAAAGACCTTCGAAGCCAGCCACAGCCACAAGCAGTACAGTACCAGACCCATGGGACTAATAGCATACCTGCGAAGCCAATTTCCGTCACTTGCTACAGATGTGGTGGACCTCATTTAGCCACAGCATGCAAACATATTACCACAATATGTAATCACTGCAAGAAGCGTGGCCATCTAGCCCGCGTTTGTGGTTCAAAGAAGAAGCAGCAACGTCAAACAGAGCAAGGTAGACAAGGAGAGAGTACCAAGTTTGTTGAGGCTGACAATGCTACAGTTGACAGTGTGGAACAGTCAATTCAGGACAGTGCATATGAAGTGCTGAACATTATCCGCAAGGAGGGTCACCAACCAATTATTATGGATATTTCTCTGAATGATGTGCTAGTGCAGATGGAACTAGACACAGGAGCGTCTGTCTCTGTCATTAACAAAGCTACTTACGACAGAATCAAGAGGAACAGCTCACTACCCCCCCTTCAACCTCCTCAAGTTTTGCTGAAGTCTTACACTGGAGAAGCCATTCCAGTCCTGGGAACCACTACTCTCAAAGCAAGGTACAGAGATAAAGAGTGTGATGTTGTAGCACATGTGGTTTCAGGGGAAGGGCCCAACCTTTGGGGTAGGAATTGGCTGAGTTGTTTTGAGGTCAAACTAGACACCACCTGTGTAAACAAGGTGGAACCTTCACAAGCCCTACAGTCTGTACTACAGAAGCACTCCAAAGTATTCTCTGATGAGCTAGGCTGTTTCAATGGGCCTCCAGTACATTTGACGGTTGACGGAACTGTTCAGCCAAAGTTTCACAAGCCTAGGAAAGTCCCATTTTCACTCAAAGAGAAAGTCGAGCATGAGCTAAGCCGTTTACAACAATTTCTCCTGTTAAGTATGCCAAGTGGGCTGCACCAGTAGTACCAGTTCTTAAGAAAGATGGAACAGTAAGGTTATGTGGAGATTATAAGGTGACCATTAACCAGGCATTGGTCACCGAGACCTACCCACTTCCTGTGGTGGATGATTTGCTGTCTGCTCTCACTGGTGGAAAGTATTTCACCAAGCTAGACATGTCTAATGCATATTTGCAGCTTCCTCTTGACGAAGAGTCACAAGAGTACGTCATCATCAATACTCATAAAGGCCTCTTTAAGTACCAACGGTTGCCATTTGGAGTTTCAACTGCACCTTCTGTTTTTCAGAGGTGTATGGACACAGTGTTGCAGGGGCTGCCTGGAGTAATCTCTTTCATTGATGACATACTAGTCACGGGGAGAACAGAAGAGGAACACATCCGCAACCTGGATGCAGTGCTACAACGCCTTCAAGAAGAGGGATTCATCTTGAAGCAGATCAAGTGTTCCTTCATGCAACGAGAGATCGACTTCCTGGGGTACCATTTGGATGAGGATGGTCGACACCCTATGGACGACAAGATCCGAGCCATCAAAGAGTCACCAACTCCCAGGAATGTGACTGAGTTACGCTCCTTCCTCGGGTTGGTTAATTATTATAGCAAATTTCTTCCGAATATCTCAACCACACTTAAGCCACTCTATCTCCTGTTACTGAAGCACAGACGATGGGTATGGGGAGAGGAGCAAGACAAGGCTTTCAAGGCGGCCAAGGAAGCACTCCAACAAAATTCACTTCTGGTGCACTTCGACCCCCAAAAGAAATTAGTACTGGCATGCGATGCATCACCCTATGGGGTGGGTGCAGTCCTCTCTCACGTAATGGAGGATGGTTTCGAGCGACCAATCGCTTATACTTCAAGAACATTGAATCAAGCTGAACAGAATTACTCGCAGCTGGAAAAGGAAGCACTAGCCATAGTCTCAGGAGTGAAGAAGTTTCACCCATACCTGTTTGGCCGTCAATTTACAATTCAGTCGGATCACAAGCCTCTTTCGTTCTTGTTTCATGGATTGAAGTCTATTCCTCAGATGGCTTCTTCACGAGTGCAGCGATGGGCGCTAGCTTTATCTGCTTACCAGTACGACATTGAGTACAAGGCTGGGACTCGTCTTGGTCATGCCGACGCACTCAGTAGACTTCCTCGCCCGGTGACAGTTTCGAACACTGGCCAGACTCCAGATCTGGATTTTCTTGTCAACCATTTGGAGACTACATGTGTCACAGCTGCTCACATCAAGGAATGGACGAGTAACGATACAGTTCTTTCCCAAGTGAAGCGTTTCATTCTTACAGGTTGGCCAGAGAACCTGCAGGACAAGGAATTGAAGTCCTACAGTCAGAAGAGAAATGAACTCTCTCTCATGGATGGTTGTATTCTTCGGGGAACTCGTGTTGTTGTGCCTCCCCAAGGTCGGAAAGCTCTTCTGGACGAACTTCACGACACTCATCCTGGTGTAAGCCGTATGAAGTCATTAGCCAGAGCCTATCTGTGGTGGCCTAGTATGGATGCAGAGATTGAACAGTTGGTTCGTACTTGTTCTGCATGCCAAGAATCCCGTCCAGCACCTCCTGCTGCTCCACTCCACCCGTGGAACTGGCCGACTGAACCTTGGTCCAGACTTCATATTGATTTCGCTGGCCCGTTCATGGGCAAGATGTTTATGGTTCTAGTGGACGCACACTCTAAATGGCTAGATGTTGTAATCATGTCACAAATAACTGCTACACAAACAATTGAGAAACTTCGTTCAATTTTTGCTGTGCATGGGTTGCCCAAGAAAGTTGTTTCAGACAACGGACCCACCTTCACAAGTCAAGAATTCAGTGAGTTCATGTCAAGCAATGGCATTGTTCATGTGAAATCGGCACCATACCACCCATCTTCCAATGGGTTGGCTGAAAGAGCAGTGAGATCGTTCAAGCAGGGTCTGAAGTTGACCAGTGGCAGCTCAATTCAAGAGAAACTTTCTAAGTTCCTACTCAAATATCGCATTACTCCTCACACAACTACAGGGATTCCTCCAGCTCAAATGCTGATGAAACGCCAACTTCGGACTAGACTCGACCTGGTGTACCCTGATGTGGAGCAGCAGAAGCAACTCAGGCAGAAAGAGTCTCACGACAATTCTTTTGCTGTACGTACCTTCCAATCAGGAGATTTAGTGTTTGCTGAAAACTTTGGTTCGTCTCCTCGGTGGATTGCTTCCACTGTGCTGAATTCTACTGGTCCTTTATCTTATGTGGTCAAAACGACTGATGGTAGAGAACTCCGTCGTCATGTTGACAATTTGCGTGCTAGACATGAGAACCCAGTTGCTGATGATCACACGGATTCAGATTTTGTTGATCCACTGATGTTTCCTGATTCAACAGAGGTTGCAATAACAACAGACCAGACCAACACTTCACCTTCCACTACTGCACCTCACGAGCAGCCACGTCGCTCAACTCGTTCACGCCGCCCCCCTGACTACTTCAATAAGTGAGAATTTGAGGAGGGGGAGATGTGGTAACTCTAATATTAACCTTGTATGGACTGACTGTGTAATTTGTATTAATAGAGATTTTGTGTGACGTCATCAATTATTGTAATATATATGACTAAGTTCCAATTTATGTTCAGTTCTGTTCTACTGTTGTCACTTGGCTAGTCTTTTATTTCATGAACTATTCAAACAATTACTTGAACTTGTAGTGTAAGGGTGAGAGCTTAGTGAGAGTAAAACCTAGTTACTACACATGCAATAAGTTACATATAATATTATATTCAAACTGATACGTATTATGAAGTTCAATCAATGGAGAACTTGATGCATCAATGCATATGCCATAGAGATCAATATTTAGGAACTGGGTGTGAAGTTGATACTTGGTGCATGCATGAATGGAGAACTAGAACTGTGGTTGCATGGGTGCCATATATATATATAGGAACTGGATGCATGCATGCACAGAGTTAGATTATACTTAGATATAAATGGAGAACTGCAAGGGTGTGTAGGAACTGGGTGCATGAACAGATTTAATGCATGCAGCTGAATGAGTGTCACTGTGATGTACAGGAACTGGGTGCATGCATGGAGGAGTTAGCTTATATTAATGGGGAGCTGCATGCATGGGAGATTACACTAATAGGAACTGGGTGCATCCATGGAGGAGTTGAGCATGCATATATGTGTTAGGTCAAAGGTCAAGTTGTCAAAAGTGCAAGTTCGTAAACTGGGTGCATGCATGGAATTAGATCAATGGGAACTGCATGCATGGGTGTCTATAAGAATCGGGTACATCCATAGAGAAGTCAGATTATAATGATGGGGAACTGCATGCATGCATGGATATGAACTGGGTGCATGCATTGACAATGGCTGGAGAACTACATTTATGGATGTATACTACAGTCTACGCTAAGACCCGGGTTACGTGGCTGATTACTTCCGGTAAATCAAATGTACAGGGATATACAAAAAAATGGCAGTTGCCCCTGACAGTGAGATATCTGTGTTGGTGGTGGATGGGCCTCTTAGAGCCCTCCAGAGGCTTGGCTTTCCTCTCCCAGCCATTGCTTCCATGCAAGAGGCAGGAGTCCTGCTGACAGATGCCTCCTGGAACATCAGGAAGACTACTGCTGGACTGTCTTTCAGTCTTTTCTGGCCCTCTGTGTCCACTTCAGTTGAGGCCAAGCCCAGTAAAGTAGGTCTAAGTAAGTCTATGAAGAGAAGATTGAGAAGACAGAGGAGTAAGAAGTTGGCTGAACAATCACCTGCAGCTGTGTGTCCCAGTTCTGTTCCTGCTTCACATCCTGATGATCATCCTCCACTGACTGTGACTGAGTGTCGAGATCCTTCTCCTGATTGTCATGATGTCTCCCCGCTGTCCATGTGTGGCAGTGAGTCGGCCTTAGCCCCTCTGAGTCTTTGTACTTCTGATGCTAGGACGGCTTCTCCCCTGTCTCAGTGCAGTGGTGAGTCTCAGAGTCAAGTGGATGAGTCCGAGGCTCAATCTCTTGACATCACATTGTGTCACCAGTCTCCTCATCTGATCATCCCTGTATCAGACCTGAGTCCCTCTGATGTTGATTCACCTGTTTTTTATCACGAGATGAATGATGCCCCTGGGGTTTGCGTTGATCGTGGTGATGGTGCTTTCAGCTGGTCCCCAGTGAAAGTGTGTAAGTCCGCTGTGAAGGTTGGCCCTGTTCTCTCTGGTGATGAAACTGGCACTAGTGACGTTGATATTGATGACTGTCTCAGTCTCAATTATCATCCTAGAGATGGTGTTCCTGGATTCGAGGTTGAATCACATGATGATACGTTCTGGGCTCCTATCGCTCATAGAACTCGCCTTCGTCTGAAACCTTCTGACTCCGAGTATGGAACTTGATGCTGAATTTTGTCGACCTCTTCTCAATGTTGTTTTTTTTTGTTTGTTTTGTACTGTATAGCTGTGTCTGTCTGTATTCATGTGTTGTTTCCCTTCCCCATTTGCGCCTTTCCGTGGCGTGTTCAATAATAATAATAATAATAATAATACGGGAGGAAAAATTGAATTTTAGTTACTGTACTCCAACTACTCTTATACCAATTCAGTAAATGTACAACACTTATAAATTATAAAATATTGTTAAACAAGGATAAAACAAGCCCTGCATACTCCAGAAACAAGCTCCTCTGTGGTTGTTGGTCTGTGGTGAGTCGCTAGCCTCGTTCCCAGGCCCAAAAGAGAGGGCCTGGTACACACTGTTTGCGCATGCGCATAATTATCCAATTTCTGATAATTTTGCATACTATCGTGTAACGTCCGTATATTTTGACGTCATTATTCGATTAGTTTTTTTTTTTTTTTTTTTTTTAAATTCATGTACTGCAATGCAGCCATCTTGTAGGTTTAATAAATGAAATAGATACGAGGAAGTGATGCACAAATTAATAACTGGAATGAAGAGTAATATGACGGTTATGAATATATGAATATAAATGAGTGTCAGTTAGGTTGTTTTAGTGATTTAATTAATGATGGAGCTTAGAGTCCGAGATGGTTAGGTCCACTGCTGTGGCCAGATGATTGTCAAACTTGTGGGCAGAAGAGCGTGCACCTCTAATGCACATGATGGACGAACGAAGAAGACTAAACGAGAGTCTGCATCGTAGCCAGCCAATGGTTGAGCTGTAAGGTTGATTCCACTTTTCAGCTAGCATTGAAGCCAATCTTTTGTAGAAGGATACTGCTGCAGGACCAAGACCACCTGTTGTTGAGAAGACTAGTGGGGTGAACGAGGAATGTTCCACTTCCCTCACACGCTGTTCATAGTGTCTCTTCTTGATGTTTTCGTGGGATCTGTAGGTTGCAGCAATGGTTGAGTGCCTGTTTGATGGAGCATGGGGATTGAACACCCGTACATCGAAAAAAGCTCTCTCAAAAGGACCACCCCAGAATCCATTGGCCACAATGTCAAGACGTGCACCATCTTGAGAATTGGCAGATGGTGGTCGGAACGACTCACTTGTTACTGTTTGGAGAGATGGTTCAGTTGCTACACCATGGCACGTTTCCGACAGGAGCGAAGCAGTGAAATCTCTTAGCTCGTTGTGACGAATAGAAGGATAACCACCCTTTGGACAGGATAAGGCATGTTGCACAGAGAAGGCTTGACCACAAGGGCAGTTTGTTGGGACCAGATTGGGAGACCAGCCATACCTAAGGGCAAGTGCATCCCTGAAAGCTTGTTTGTGTAAAGCAAAGTGGTGTTCCTCGAGAGGTAGGACGGTCAGCCAGCTTGACGCACCTTTCTCCATGGCCAGAACCATTGCTTTCTGAAGTGGTGAAGGTAAGGCATCCTTCAGTTGATTGGCATCATCATCACAAAGTGCTCGTCTGCTGAGTTTGACTTCATTCTTTGCTTTAAGTTGTTCAGAGAGTGTGTCATAAGGATACTCTTGGCATTGAGCGAGTATCAGCTCGGTGAGGGGAGCAGTGACTTTTAGAGAATCCTGGTAGTTAGTATCTGAAAAACCAGCTGGGTCAATTAGATTTAAACCACCAGCTCGAGCAGGGAGAGCAAAAAGACATCTTTCTAAGTTACTTGGAGAGTCTCGACCTGTTAACTTGGGAAGCAATTTGGTTCGAATGGAATTCTCCAGCGGTTCCAATTCATCTTGGATTCCTGGTGTGGTTCTTGCAAGGAAATTCCATTTACTATAGAGACCATGGGTAAGAGCGGAGTAGGCTGCATGGGGTTGACTGTCTGCAAACTCTGTTAGAGTATCCAGCTCTTTGACCCACTCTTGAACTTTGCTCTTAACGAAGTTGGAGATGAAGTCAGACGTCCCAATAGGAGAACCTAGAACTGGACGACCATCGGTTGTAACATTGACGCTAGAGTTGCCAAAAAACTCCGATGCTAAACCTGAGTAACCTTCTTTGGTTACCAACCATGTTTTGGCAGGATTAACGAAATACCCAAATGAGGGGCCAATCGATGAGATCTCTGCCCACCAGCCACTCAAGTCAGTAACCGTGCATGACGAAGATTGTCTCCATCACTATTAATCATTCATGCAAATGGCACAAGAATCATTCTTTTCTTTACCAATCTCATACTTTTGAGTACTCATAATGTGTATTGGATTGTCTATGTAGTTCCTATGCTAATCCCGATGAAGCTTATGAGACAGGATTACAGATTGCTTCAATCTCAATTATAAGCTAAACATGATGAACATGACTCCAAGCATTCGTAGGCACATTTCAGCACTTTGCATAGATCCAAGGAGCCACTAGCTCTTGGTGAGTGGACCACAAAGCGGCTACCCACAAAAAGACACATGCATGCAGTCCAAAGAATCCAGCTATAGCAAAAGGAAGATAAACACCTAAATATGACATGTATACATTATTATACTTTTGCCCCTATCATAGTCAATGTCAGCAATGTTTTTAATGGTGATATTTTTTTTCCAGGTAAGCTGTATATTTTTGAGTCACAATAACAACTGGAAAGTCACTGTCTTGAATAAAATCCATAACATCACGATTGGAATCATTAATTTTGTACTTTGATGCTATGATCAGTTGTAGCCAGCACTCTTCAGATACTGCACAAGATAGGTAATCCTCAATCAAGGCGATGTTACATAACTTCATTTGGCAGAGGCTGTATATGCCTGCATCCATTTTTGGAATCGGTTGGTGAATAATACCTGAAATACCTTTGAAGGAACATTAGCTTGGTTTTCATCAGTCCATGTATAAACTTTCATCTTCAGTGAGTCAGTGATATTCTCATTCTTTGAAGATCGACAGTTCAATTTTGAGAAAAGCAGTACCAATTAAAGTTTCTACCCTCTGTCAGATCAAAATATGCAAATCAGTATGATTGCAATTAACCATAATACAGTAACACTCCTGGAATTGGACATAATACTTTACTGTGCAGCAAACACCCAGAGCAAACACCTGATTATTAAAGACTCCACACTCTTATAGGCAGGTATACTACTATAAATGAAAGGCACCATATGCATGGTGCACAACCCTCGGCGTATATACACTGTGATACACACCGTCTATACAATACAATATTTATTGCATGCATTATAATGAGGCAATGAGCTGTATAACATCGAGGCTGGCAATGCATGCAGACTGTACTGTGCGTGGGCGTGGCTACTTAGGCAACGTCGCGATCATAATTATCACAAGCTATCTTGCTGCAGAGTTTGCAAAGCACAAGCGCTTGGACTAGAAATACTCTGTTACGTCTAAGCATTTATACTAGAGTCGGTGTCGCTATCTCAGACTTCCAGTGTTCTAGCGAGGTGCAGCTAGCGCACGATCAGGCAACTCTCGTTAGCTCGCGTATTCCCAGTACGGTAGTACTGGGTACATAGGAATGGCACGGATGGCCCATTAGCGCTATACAAATATTCACGCGAATAACTCTGCAAAAACTGAGCACTTGGCTCTAAAAGGCTTCTTAAGCTACTATTTAGCTCTTTCTCTTTCTAATGAGCCCAAAAACATGGCCTAAAACCATCGCTAAAGTACCCAACTAAAGTATGCCAAACCTCTAATTTTCTCCATCTTCTTCTTATTCTTCTTCTTCTATCTTCTCACGCCATATCTCAAAGACCATTCACTTTTAGAAGCTGATTCTTGAACGAACAAACTTGGTTTCTTTGTCTTCAATCGCTTTTGCCATCGGTTTTTTGTGCTTCTCTTTGAGTCGCTAGATACAAGGCGAAAAGCGCCTCTCCATATGGCGCCGCCATTAAATTTCTAAACTCATGTATTATTCATAAGCTAGCTACCCTAACGACCCTTTCCACATTCAAGTGCGCATTATTTGGAATCTATTGCAATCGTGCAGTGCATCCAAGTTCTGTCCTAGGGAAGTCAATAGCTAGCAAGATACACATGTAATTGACACAAATCACGTTGCCTGCTTGGAGGTTTAGATTTTCAGCTGTCTGAAAGGGGCCCAGGCCGCATTGACCGTCAAAGCCAGGCTACTATGATCACAAGTTGGGCCAGGCAAGTTCTCTGCTCAGCCTGCATGAAGACTATATTCCACTGTCAGATATTATAACAATTATTCGAAAAAAATAGAACAAACAAGTACAAAAAACATTAGAAATGTAAATCAAACATAGGAATGGCCAAATTGTAAAAAAGTGAGCAAACAAGATAGGAATGGTTGTCAGATTGAGCGAGTTCATTCCTGTGTCTACAATGTCATTGAGCTCAGTAGGGATATGAACATAGATGACACAGTGAAACGAACTCCTCGCTCAATCTGACAACCATTCCTATCTTGTTTGCTCACTTTTTTACAATTTGGCCATTCCTGTTTGATTTACATTTCTAATGTTTTTTGTACTTGTACGTATACGTAGTGCTATAGTGGGTGGGGCCACGTAGCCAAAATGGCCGCCCGAGCGATGGCTCGGATTGAAAATCCTGGCATAGCTCAAGAACTATAAGCTTTTAGCTTTTGATACACATATTTTTTTTAGATGAACATCAGTACTCCATGCCTATGTCCTTAATTTTCAGAGTAGACTTGTTGTTCTTCAGATTAAGAGTGAACACACACACACACGGAAAAAACGACTACTATAACCCTTTCGGCGTATTTCACACGCCGAGGGTTAATTACTACATTGTTTCCTAAAATTTAATGGGCACAATCATAATGGTATTCAAAACGAATTCACAAATAAGCATATAATCATGTGATTTAACACAAGAGGTGCACAAATTGCATAGTAAATTAAAGTTTTCAAAATTCTATGTCACAGCTAGTCTATAGATCTGTAACAAATAACAACTGTTGTCAACATGCCATTTTTCAGGCTTATCTGAAGTTGTCCATTCTAGTGGCTTATATTGATCGTCTTGATCTAGGTTTACTCTATCCTCTGTCTTTGAGATGTATCAACACAGCAACAATCACATAACTCATCACAGAGTACGTGCAGACTAAATGGCCATGGGTGGATCTTTTACATGTCATGCATATGGCATGCAGCTCAGTACAGCTGCAGTGATTGCATGTTAATGTTCTGCATAATAATCATTAATTATAATCATTAGACTCTCCACACAAGTTTATAAGTGATCTCATCATAGTAATAAAGGACGTCCTTAGAAAAGTATATAGTGCGTACCTGTGTGTTAAAGCCTCTGCACTAGGTATGGAAACTATCAATCATAGCAATACATGGGAACAAAATCATAGCAATGCTGAAATGCTCAAATATTAAATTTACACAAAAAATTGATAAAAAGGAACAACATGAATACATAATGCATACAGAATCATACTATACAGCACCATATTCAAAATGCTGCCTCCCAGCAGATTGTCTATTAGTGTTTTGGGTAAAACGTGGTATCTTCTGCTTGCAAAGTGGACAGAGTGAACTGTGGTTGATCAGCCACTCATCTACACACTTAGAATGAAAGACGTGTTCACAAGGCAGAACACGAAGATTGTCTCCATCGCTAAAATCATTCACGCAAATGGCACAAGTGTCATTCTTTTCTTTACCGGTCTGGTACTTTCGAGTGGGTAGACGCTTTGTGGTCCACTCACCAAGAGCTAGTTGGCTCCTTGGGTCTATGTGAAGTTCTGACATCTGCCTACGAATACTTGCAGTCAGTTCATCATGAGCTGGACGATCTAGTGAATTGTTGAGCCTGTAAAAGCCATCTGTTGATCTGTCCCTTCTAAACTTGCACACTCCATTTCTACCACAAGTAAACATTATGATAATAACGAGGATCATGCCTCCACCAACACCTAATAGAGAATAAACACTCGTGTATGATGAAACTGTGTACACGGTTGCCACTACTGCATTGCCATTGTCAAAGTCAATACCGTTAAGGTTTTCAACAGCAACATATTCTCTGAGGTAGGTGGCATATTTTTGGGACACAATAACAGCTGGAAAGCCACTCTTGAGAATGTATCGTTTAGCACTGGAACTAGAACCATAGTCTGAAGCTACAATGAGGTCATAACCAGCTTCAATCACATTTTGCACAATATCAAAATGGTTGTCACACGACGAATAGCCTTCAACCACGGCAAGGACAGTCCAAGTTTTGTTAGGTAGGGGCTGCAAAGGACTGCAAACATTTCTTGGAATTGGTTCGTGGACTAAGCCTCTAATTCCAGGTGAAGAGGGAATATTTGCCTGTTTTTCACTGATCCCAGAGTAGACTTTCCAAGTTAGTGAGTCACTGATAGTGCTGTTCTCTGAAGAGAGACTGATCTTGAAAGTAGTTGTAACACTTTCTGTCTGTAGCACACAAGCACAAATGATAGCAATCGTTGACAATACAATAATATCAAGCTTTCTAGCCATGATGGATCTCAATCATGACTCGCTTTTAGCACAATCGTTTGCAATTCATATCTCGTGACTAGCATGCAATATTAGTGGGCGGATCTAGTAAACTCCACCCACTAAGCGTGCTTGTTTTTAATTTGGGTGGGGCTATAATTATAGTAAAAGTTTAGCCTTGACAACATTGCCCATAATTTCTAATATGGTAAATTTTTTTTTACAAAATAACATAAATACGCTGCTAAACTCATTCGGGGTTGCATTTGCCAGATTTGAGCATGCGCAATTAGACATTCATGATCGCGGGTGTGGCAGAAGACCCCACCCATTCCTAATCTATGGGTGGAGCTAGCGTTTTTGAAGAGGGTGTGTGTTTTCAGTTGTGGTCACTCTAGGAAGATGCAGTCAACAATAGTATTATGGTTTATTATTGCGCACATATTAGCTGCTAACTCTCAAACAGGTGAGCTAAACGCAATAATCTTGGTACAAAAAGGTACTCAATGGTTAGCGGTTATCTTAGAAAGTGGGAGGGGCTGATGATCACTGTTATGGTGGTACAGTGTAAGTTTTTTTGCTTGATTACTGCATAGTCTTCTTCTCAATGTGACAGAGACAACCCAGTTTGTGTGTTATGTTGGAAGCGACTGCAGCGAAGGAGAGGCAAGGCCGGTGTTCACACTGGGAGACAGTGTTGAAGAGTGCTGTGGGATGCCAGACATTGTGTCAGCAAGAGAGCACAGTACAAGTGTATGCTTTGATTGTGGTGAGAGCCATTAAAAGAGAACTAGTCAGGCTAGCTAGCTAGCTGTCACTCCAGATCCATACTAGAAAGCTGATGATATTAACTTTTTGTGCCAGTGTAATGATAGTTAATCACAGATAAACAACCATGGTCAGGCATTTTTGATGTATATATACATGTACTTAAATCATGAGCATCAATAATTATGTAAAGCAACTCATAATTATTATGTTTTTGCAGGTCCTCCCAGAGCTGAGAGAGTGACACCTCGATTCATAAGCCTATCCCCTCCAAATACACTACTTCTTGAGATTGAGGCTACCAGATACGTTTCAGTCACGTGGGTCTTCAATGGGACTGCAATGCACGACTTTCCACGACTCCAACTGGAGAACTATTCAAAGAGACTCATTCTCGCCAACACAACCAGCTTGGATTATGGAACATATGAAGCTGACGTACATGTGGACAATGATACCGTTCTTGTGGTCGAGTTTAATGTTGGACCTCCAGGCAAGTTATAAATTGAAAGAGCTAGTGTACATTCAAAATGAGTGAATTTTAGGCCTCATAGTCTCCTAGATGTTCAAGTGAGATCAATATTATGTTTGTGTCTATCCATCTGTCTTCATGACCTCAGATTTAACACACACATACAAGCATGCGATATTCATGAGCTGTGAATAATTTCAGCTTTCGTACTTAACCTGTATTGTGATGTGAATAACATTTATAGTTGTTATGACCAGATGCATGGCACTTATAACACAAATAAATAATTGTCATGATCATAGTTTCAGTTATGCTATGCTAGTGCACACATGTTCACAAAATACACTATAGTGCAGTTGTAGTCAGAGTACACTTAACAAAGAGAACAGGAACTATAGTACACAACACAATAATTTCAAAGTTGAAATCAAAAATTATCTATTATTTTTTCCATATAGTTTCACCAAGTGTTTCAGACGTAATGCAAACTGAGCTATCAACAGAAACAGGATTTGTGACACTCACTTGCACAGCTACTGGTAACCCACCACCTAGTGTGGTCTGGGTTCACAACAACGACACACTACCATCAAACAACGTGACCACGTTACCAGGAAGTCCTCCCATTATAATTGTCACTGCCCAGGTGTATGGTGTGAATGCTACTGGGGCTGAAGTGTACACGTGCAGAGCTGAAGATGCAGGGACAAGCGCTGTTTCACAACAGAGCCTTTTTCTCAGAGAATGTGAGTTAAAATCACTCAGAGTCAAACTCTAATAGCGACGATATCTTTAAAACAATCATTAACCATCAATAATTGATCAACATTCATATACGTGCAGTGGTACCAGTGTTCATTACTGTCAGTAATAGAATGACAGCAGTAAGGCAGGAAATGGCAACACTAAGTTGTAAGGTTCTTGGTAGACCCGCTCCAGTTGTGCAGTGGTTCAGGAATGGGACTACAGTGCTAAACAATGAAAATACAGTTATCGTAACAGACGTGAGAGGTGATATGGTTCTGACGACACTCTCGATAGCAGCTGTTGAATATGACAATCGAGGAGAATATACTTGTGTAGCCCGTAACATACATGGATCCACTAATACAACTCTTCAACTCAACGTACAAGGTACAAAGAAGGAGCTCTTTCAATGCATATGTGACTCAAATCATTAACATTAATTTTAATATCATATACATGTGCTTTGTTTACACAGTATCTCCCAATGTTACTGCATGGCCTGAATCGGTTGAAGTAAATGTCTTAAACCCTGACAGATCTGTTACGTTCATTTGTGAAGCATTTGGCAATCCAGCACCATTGGTCAGTACAAATAGACTATACAACAACTTCAATACATTCATATGTTGTTATATATTGTATCATGTTTTGTCTCCATACATTCTTGTAATAGATTATGTGGACCAGCAATCTTAATGGGCTGTTAAACGATATCTGCATGATAGTAGGTCCCATGGGAGAAATCATTTCAACTACGGAACCAGCGATCGGGGAAGCTGCAGAAGCCTCGGGTATTCCTGATGGACAATGCACAATCTTCACATCAATGGTGTCGGATGAGGTGACACAATCAGAGCTGACTCTCATGGACGTGAATGTGCTTCCATCAACTGTGTTCATGTGTATGGGAAACAATGGAATTGGCACAAGTGGCCGTGACACAGTAGAAGTCCTACTTACAGGTGAACAATCAGTGGGATTATGTATATGTCAATTTTCAGTGTAACCCCCCCTCCCCCTTCCCACCACCACCATGCACCACCAAAAGAATCTAGTTTTGGGGGCACTTCCATATGCTTGTAGCACAATTTAAAAAGAAAAGATGTTATGTCTTGTGTTCTATTGTGTCTATGCTTGCAGCTGTGCCCTTCTTCCAAGTACAGCCAAACCTAATCACCAATACCATCCTTTCATTCTACGTGGAACTTGAATGCACAGTTGTTAGTCTCTCGTCAGTTGATATCTCGTGGCATCGCAGCACTACCACAGAGGGTGTTAGTAGCACTAGAGTTATTGAGAATGATAGGATTCATGTCACAAATGTCACAGAGACGGTCGACAATGCAGTAAGGTTGAGATCCATCCAGGCTATCGAGAATGTACAGCTATCTGATGCAGCACGATACAGCTGCCAAGCTGTGAATATTGATGGTAGCAGCCAATCAGAGACCACTCTGAATGTCAGAGGTAAGCATATTGTGTGAGTACTCTGCATACATACTGAACATGCCCACCAATAAAAATATTTCTACAGTTCCTGCAAATATCACAATACCACCAGAACCAGTCAGCGATGCAGAGATATCTTCAACTGTTGTCTTTAACTGCACAGCCTTTGGAAACCCTCTTCCAGATATCTTCTGGGCCAGACTGGACAATAATGGAGAACAAAATTTCATCAATGACACAGGACCAGAAGACAGATACGTAATCCGTAGGGAGACGAATATGGAAATTGGGGTGCTAACTTCCACTCTTGAAATTGTTGGAATTGAAGAGTCTGATGCTGGGTCTTATTCCTGCTCTGTCATGAATATAATCTCAGTGGGAAACTTGACAAACATAGTCAGTTCAACCATTACTACACTGACAGTGGCCCCACAAATAGCACCAATGATTGACTTTCAAATTCCATTTGGATCCAATGTTATTGCTACGTCTCCAAATGGCTTTTCCCTTGTTGTAGTCGGTCAAGCAGATCCATTCCCTACAGTCACTTGGCTCAAAGATGACATACCAATTAATGAATCAGCTGATGCAAGGATCTTCGTAAGCCTGACTCAACTTAGTGGGCTGAGGTTCTCAAGCACACTGAGGTTGGCTGAGACAACATCAAGTGATTCAGGGAGGTATACATTGCTAGTGAGCAACCCAGCTGGAAATGCAACAACATCCTATGATGTCACAGTGAATGGTAAGTTCATTAAAGAAAGCTTACAGTGATACATGCAGCTGTAATAACTTTATCTGTATATCCAAAACAGAACCACCAACAATTGTAGACCGTAATCCTGCTCAATCCAGCATTAGTGTCACTTCTCGTGAAAATATTACTCTCTTTGTCACTGGTCAAGGAGATCCACTACCAACACTGACATGGCTTAGAAATGGTGTACCTATCAATGCATCAACTGATGGAAGGATAAGAATTCTAACAGCCCCTAGCGAACAAGTATCAAATCGTGTATTGAGTATGCTCATTATCAGTGAGGCTGACTCAAATGATTCTGGAAACTACACCTGTGAAGCGAGCAATGTAGCTGGCAGCGAGACGGCTGTTTTTGATGTTACTGTGAATTGTAGGTTGAAGCAATAGTATTTACCATTTAAAATTAACTGATGTGTCTTAGCTACAAAATACTTTCTATACCACTGCAGTGGAGGCAACTATCATAGAGCAAAATCCTGTTCAAGCCAGTGTAACTGTCACTTCTCCTGAAAGTGTAATTCTCTTTGTCACTGCTGAAGGAGATCCTCTACCAACACTGACATGGTTTAGAAATGGTGTATCTGTTGATCCATCTGCCGATCAGAGGTTAACAATTTCAACAGCACTTAGTGAAGAGATAGCAAATCGTGTATCAAGCATGCTTAGCATCAGTGAGACAGACCCAAGTGATTCTGGGCAATATACCTGTGTAGTGAGCAACATAGCAGGCAGTGAGACAGCTACCTTTGACGTAACTGTTAGTGGTAAGTCAACATGCATTCATTGGAAACACTAATGTGAGCAATGAGTGAAAAGTTGCTTGTTCTTTTATCAGTACCTCAGGTGGCACCAGTGATCCTCCTTCAAATTCCTTTTGGATCTAATGTTGGGGTTAAAGCTCCAAACAGATTTTCCCTTGCTGTAGTTGGTCAAGCAGATCCATTCCCCACAGTAACTTGGCTCAAAGATGACATACCAATTAATGAATCAGCTGATGCAAGGATCTTTGTAGGACTGACCCAACTTAGTGGGCTTCGATTCTCCAGTACGCTGACCTTGGTCCAGACGACACCAAGTGACTCAGGGAGATACACGTTGTTAGTGAGCAACCCAGCTGGAAATGCAACAACATCCTATAATGTTACAGTGAATCGTAAGTTAAATTTGTATGCTTCAGTAATTGCACAGCTTTACTACAATACTCTCTATACTGCAGTGGAAGCAACAATTATAGAACCAAATCCTACTGAAGCCAGTGTAACTGTCACTTCTCCTGAAGGTGTAATTCTCTTTGTCACTGCTGAAGGAGATCCTCTACCAACACTGGCATGGTTTAGAAGTGGTGTGCCTATCAATGCATCTGCTGATCAGAGGTTAACAATTTCAACAGCACTTAGTGAAGAGGTAGCAAATCGTGTATCAAGCATGCTTAATATTAGTGAGACAGACCCAAGTGATTCTGGACAATACAACTGTGTAGTGAGCAACATAGCAGGTAGTGACACGGCTACCTTTGATGTAACTGTTAATGGTAAGTCCTCTTCTATTTTGCAAGGCTACAATCTCACTATAATGCTATTACTCTGATTGCAGTACCTTATATAGCACCTGTAATCCTCTTTCAACTTCCTTCTGGATCCAACGTTGATGTTGCAGCTCCAAACAGATTTTCCCTCATTGTAGTCGGTCAAGGAGATCCCTTCCCCACAGTCACTTGGCTCAAAGATGACATACCAATTAATGAATCAGCTGATGCAAGGATCTTCGTAGGACTGACTCAACTTAGTGGGCTTCGATTCTCCAGTACGCTGACCTTGTCTGAGACAATACCAAGTGACTCAGGGAGATACACATGTCTAGTGATCAACCTAGGTGGTAATGTGACAACATCCTATAATGTCACAGTGAATGGTAGGTGATGAAGAGCCATATTAATGTGCATGAAGTAGCTATAATCTTTCTTTCTACATGTAGAACCACTTGAAGTGCCAATAATTGGTAGTAGAACCCCACTTGAATCTGATATTCAATTGTTTGAAGGACAACCACTCTTCTTGGCTGTCGAAAGTCAAGGAGATCCACCACTCACACTCTCATGGTTTAGAGATGGTGTACCAATCAATGCTTCAGATAATGAGAGGTTGACTATTAGCTTGATGGGTAATTCTTCACTCATACAAGTTTCCAGCACTCTCAGCATCAGTGAGACATTGGTGAATGATTCTGGACTGTACGTATGTGAGGTCAGCAACGAAGCAGGCAGTACCACAGCTTTCTTTGATATCACAGTGAATCGTAAGCTGAAATTTTTTTATATAGAGTTGTGTTTAAACATTTCACTCATATAAAATTATATTTCTTTATCCAAAATAGCTTCAGAGGTAGCTGCAATATTACAACAAGTTCCTTCTGACACTGAAATTCGGGTATCTTCACCTCAAAATATTGTGCTGATTGTGACGGGTCAGGGCATTCCACCTCCAACATTTACCTGGTTCAAAGACAATACTCCTATCGTCCACAATTCAAGTGGGAAGTACATTATCTCACAGATGCGTGTCAACAACAATTTGAATAGGATCACAAGCACACTAACGATTCAACAAACTACTGTGGATGATTCAGGTCGATATCACTGTCTTGTTGAAAATGTGATCGGAGACTCGACAGCTGAATTCAATGTGACCATTTTCAGTAAGCACATTCCAAAGTTCTTTGTAATCTTTATTTTACATTTTATATATATTTAAATAATAGTTCAGCCTCTGGTGGAAGTAATAACGCTAGGTCTTGAGACTCAACTAGATGAAGGAGATTCATTCTCTCTTGTCTGTGAAGCCACTGGCTTACCCAGACCTGACATAATTTGGCTCAGAAATGGAAATCCAGTTAGCATTCGTAGAACCTCAGGAAGTGACAGGCGATACTCAATAACAACCACAAACATTGGAGAGTATAGCTTGAGTAGCGAACTGAATGTGAGCAATGCAGTCCCAAACGTTGATGAGGGAGTCTACTTGTGTAGAATCAATAACCACAATGATGAAGATGGACAGCCATTGATCGACTCTGTTAGCATAACATTAACACGTAATGATGGGACCACTATCAATTGAATACGAAATCTATATACACATATGTCATAAAAGCATTGATTTCATTTTTTTTGCAGCATTTGATGACTGTGTTACAATTGAAAATGGCACTATTACCAATGTTTGCCAAAACAATGCTACTTGTGAAGACGATTTGGACAGATACACATGTTTCTGTACACCCCAATACCAAGGAACTAACTGCACAGAGCCAGGTATATAAGCCAAAGACATTGCATATTAATTCAGTTTACTAGGATTTCATTCTTTATCTCAAACAGTTCAGTCAATGGAACCACCCATGATTGAAGAAGGACCAGCAAATGAGACAAACACAGAACTTCTCCAAGAGGTCACTCTTACATGTGAAGCTGTTGGAGAGCCAAACCCACTGTACTCTTGGTTTAAGGTGCGATAGCTTACATAGACCAGGTGCATATTCTGATTGGGAAAAGACTCATGCTTTATAAACAATTAATGTCATTAAGTAACAACATTAATATTGTCAAAATAATAGTTTTTACTGGACTTCAACAAAGAGCAGCTGCTATACATGCAGTCAGTATAATATTACGGCAATTAAGGCTGAAAATACATGACTTTGATGGCCCGTTTATCTCTCTCCTCTATGTATATGCAGGATGGACAATTTGTCACAAATACTTCAGTTGGTCAACTAGTGATCACCAGTGCTGAACCACCTGACCGTGGTGCATACACTTGTCTAGCTTACAACAATTTTGGCGATACTAACAGCAACCCAGGACTTCTCACTATTGAGGGTTAGTTTGACAATGCCCCTTTCATTAAAATAAACATTATCTGATCTATTTACATTAAATCTCAGGTATTTATCAGTATCTTGTGTCCCTAGAGACTTGTACCACAGCTGCTTTAGTGACTCAGGTTAGCATAAGCTAGCTTTTTTTTAAAAATGTTTATTCACAAAATCATCACTGTACAAATTTAGCTTACCAATTGTATTTCCGGGAGAGTTCTTGATGAGATTCAAGCTACAATTTATTCCATTGATCCACGGTAATTATTAATTTTAAATATAACATAAATTTAATGAACATATTACACACACATATACACGTGGCACACGGTGACACACATACACACACACAGTCGTTTTGAAGGCAATGGTTCCCCAGCTAACAACCAAGTGGTCATGACCATTTTAACCAATGCTACTAGTAGGGAAGGAATTGAAGAACAAATTGCATCAAAAGTAACCTCACAGTGTGGCTGCCAAGTTACTGATGTGAGGAGATATGGTAAGAGGGAAAAAAAACACCTCTCCCCCCCCCAAGTAGGTACATAATACTGCCTGTTACTGTGACCCTTACAATAAACAGATGGATGTCCAACTGAAGATTATGAATTCAATGAAGACTTTAATGTATTCATTCGCTGGGAAGAAACTGAAATTGGCCGAGTAGCTGAGCTTGGTTGCCCTTGCGGGAACTTTAACGCCTCTGATTATGGAGAGAGATTGGTCAATAGGAGATGTGGCGGGTCATACACTTATGGAGCTGAGTGGGAAGAAGTTGATGTGAGTGTTTGTGATTTCAACAACCAAACACTGGAACTGTGTAACATTACACAGGTAAGTTGATTTAGGCTTTGAACTGTAGCTGACTTGAAATTTAATTTCTTAAAATTTTGATTTCAGCTTGAGATCTCACAGCAATCAGCTGCATTAGCTAATGTTACAAGGCAAGCTGATATTTTCAGACCACTTGATTTCACATTGGCAACAATCATAATGGAGTCCCTAGTAACAACAGAGATCATTGTAACCAACAAAGAGGTTTGTGCGAAGTATAACAATTGTATTCTATAAACGTTCTATGACATTATTACATTTCCACAAATGAAATGCCATGAACATGTACACAAATAAATGCAAACATTACAGTATCAAACAAATTTCACTCGAAGTTTCAACAACTTGCTACAAGCCAATAAATTGACAGTCAGAGAGAGTCAAAGTCAGTCCCAGGCTCCATCAAGGTATCGATCTAGCTGACTCTTCATACATGCACAAACAAAATATAGATACAACAAAATAGTTGGACACATATTTATAAATTTTCACTTTTTATGGCACTATAGGATTCTTGAGACTTTGGAAGTGTTCTCCAATAGAATACAGCTGGAGGCAAATTTTGCTTCTTTCACAGAAGAGAGCCTCCATCTCATCGTAAGAGAGATGCAAGGTTCGGACTTCAGTGGGTATTTGTACATGTCTGATCTAAGCGAAGTCACAGAAATCTCGTTCAAGGACGATCCTCAGGCTAAACCTCTTATGGAAGCAAGTATACAGCTTCCAGGGACAATTCTTGACCAACTTTCTGTGGGTGGACTAAATGATGTATCACCTTTACGAGTGACTAGCTTTACGCTAACGGAGAACACACTCTTTGTCTTCAACGAAAACTCGACTACTGGTAAAGCTCTAGCCGATGGAAACATCACACTAGGGAATGTATTTATTGCAACCAGTTTATCCACACCAGAGAGAGTGCAGAATCTCAACGAACCAGTGGTGATCCGATTCACACAAACAGAGGTAACTTTGTACAATAGTTAATGCAAGCACAATGATTTATTCTACACGTGTTGCATGGTGAACTATAATTAGGGGTTGAATATAACCAACGTGACATCCAATGCAACTTGTGTTTTCTGGGAGCTACCAACACAAGGAGGTGAGTGGTAATCACTAGCTAGCTAGGTGCATGCACACTTGACTTGTTGTGAATGTTTGCATGGATGATTCATTTCTGGTGTCACCGATTTCCCTTCCAGATGGGTTTGGTAAGTGGTCGACTGAGGGGTGTTATCTAGTGAGCATTGATGGTGAGGAGATCACATGTGAATGTGACCACTTGACACATTTTGGACTTCTCCTGGTGAGCCATTAAAACAAAGGTTTCAGATGCAATTTTTTAAAATTTTCTTGTCATGCAATAATATTATGTAGGATGTTGATCCAATCCCGCCAGAGAGTGAAGCTGTGGCACTCACATTGGAGATCGTTACTTATGTTGGTCTGATCATTTCCATCATCTGTCTTTTGATCATTGTGCTCACCTATCTCTCAGCAAAGTAAGCACGTGTATCACTGCATAACACCACATTGGAAATTAAATCCTATACATTTCATTCTAGGTCTCTCAGGAAGAAATCTGTTAATCAGATTCTCATCAACATGTGTATAGCACTGATTCTCTTCTACGTGGCCTTCCTTGTGGCAATTCATGGACGTTACTATGGCAACATTGTGTGGTTTTGCTATGCTACTTCATCCTTCCTGCAATACTTCATGCTTGTGTACTTGTCGTGGACGGCCATTGATGCAATCCACATCTATTTCAAGCTAGTGAAGGTCTTTAAACAGCAAGGACCACATTTTGTGCTCAAGTGTGCAATATTTTCTTGGGGTATGTGTTTAACAGCAACCAGTTTGACCCAAAAAGAAACATTTCACTATAACATCATCTTTTTATGTACACTTTCAGGTGTTCCACTACTTATAACAGCACTGTGTACTGGTCTTGGTATAAACTACGACATGTGGGCAGTTTTGTATGAAGAAGAACTATACTTGTAAGTCACTTTACAAAAAATGATGAACTAACAAACTTAAAGCCATTTCTCTCCCATCCTCCAACAACTCTAGCTGTCGACCCATTGAATGGCCTTTCTATTTTGGAGTGATCTTGCCATTTGTTCTCATCATTGTCTTCAACATCATCATCTTTGTGCTTGTCATGGTCTCAATGATCAAGCGCTACATCCAAAGAAGAAATATCAAAGGTGAATCTAACGAACGCAAGGAGCTCATCCAATTGGCCACCATCGGCTTTGTCCTTTCCTTCATGTTTGGTTTTGGGTGGACGTTTGGTCTACTGGTACACATCCCATCCGTGATTGCTTCCACTATTGCTCAGTACATTTTCAGCATTGTGCTAGGACTGCAAGGAGTACTGTTCTATATATTCCACGGACTGAGATCAAAGGAAGCTCGAAAAGAG